>NW_021025624.1:621782-673695 GCF_004153795.1 Camellia sinensis | reverse complement strand
AGAAGCCTAGCTTCAATGAACTCTGGCTCAATGCTCATCTTGGACTCCCAGCCAGATAGAGATAAACTCCCTAAGAGCTTTATCTTTATCCATACTGAGGTCCTCCTCCATTCCAGGACTCTTGTCCCTTATCCGCTCATCTCGGATTTCAGAATCTCCAAAGATAACCTCGGCCTAGCCAAGATCATCTCTCACATGACCAAACCATGTGGCACTCTGGCTGACACCATTTACTCCCCTGCAAAAGTCATCAAATACCCCGAAGTAGATTTCCTAGAATCAACATCTCCGGCCATGTCAGAATCAGTGAACCCATCAAGCATCGGCTTACCATCTCCAAAACACAAACACACCTTCGAAGTCCCTCGAAGATACCTTAGAATCCATTTTACCGCTGCCCAATTTCTTTACCCGGATTAGAGAGAAATCGACTCACCACACCAACTGCGTGAGCAATATCCGACCTTGTACAAACCATGGCGTACATCAAAGAACCAACTGCTGAAGCATAAGGAACTTTCAACATCTCTTCTTTGTCTTTCTCACTTGTAGGACATTGATTCGAACTAAGCTTAAAGTGACCCGCAAGTGGACAACCAACCGGCTTCGCTTTATCCATATTGAATCTCTCAAGAACTTTCTCAATGTAGCTTTCTTGAGACAACCAAATCAGCCCCTCTTTGCGATCACGAACAATTTTCATACCAAAAATTTGCCTTGCCGGTCCCAAGTCTTTCATAGCAAAAGACTTGCTCAACTCCAATTTCAACATATTTATCATGGTAGAATCTTGACCCTCAATTAACATGTCATCAACATAAAGCAAAAGAATAATAAATTTACCATCCGGAAAATTTTTCATAAACATACAATGGTCCGAAGTAGTTTTAGAAAAACCATTATTCATCATGAAAGAGTCAAATTTTTTGTACCGTTGTCGTGGGGCTTGCTTGAGGCCATACAAACTTTTCTTCAATCTGCAAACAAATTTCTCTTTCTCTTTTTCCACAAAGCCTTCCGGCTGCTCCATGTAAATTTCTTCTTCAAGATCGCCATGAAGAAATGCGGTCTTCACATCAAGTTGCTCAACTTCAAGGCTCATATTTGCAGGCATGCCAAGTACAACCCGAATAGAAAATATCTTCACAACACCTGAGAAAATCTCAACCTTTCTTTTGCCCAAAGCCTTTCACTACAAGACGTGCCTTGTACCTCAGATTCTTGCTATCATTTTTCAATTTGAAAACCCACTTATTTTTCAAAATTTTCCTCCCTTTAGGCAACTTCACTAAATCATAAGTGTGATTTTTAAGTAAGGAATTCATCTCCCCTTCCATGGCCTTTTTCCAATCATCTTTCTTTGCATGCTCAATTGCTTCTTGGTAGCTCTCAGGCTCCCCTTGATCGAAAATCAATACAAATTCATTGGGAGGATACTTTCTTGAAGGTTGTCGGTCCCTTGTAGATTTTCTTAACTCAAGTTGTGGTGGTGGTTCTTGAGTTGGATGCTTTTCCTCAATTTCTGGCTCAACTTCATTAGGATTAGCATCATCCTCTACATCTTCAATAGGTGGCTGTACATCTCCCCCATTTTCATCATGAACTGAAGATGAATGAGATGGATCTATGTCAATGAGATCACTAGTTTTTGGCTCCAGTTGATCACATTTGCCAAAGTCTTCAATTGTTTGGTCTTCAAGAAACACAACATCACGGCTTCAAATAACTTTCTTGTTGACCGGATCCCACAATCTATACCCGAATTCATCACGCCCATAGCCAAGAAAAATGCATTGTCTTGACTTACTATCAAGCTTGGACCTCTCATCCTTTGGAATGTGAACAAAAGCTCAGCAACCAAACATTCTCAAGTGCTCATAAGACACATCTTTGCCGGTCCAAACTCTTTCTGGAACATCACCATTCAAAGGATAGGAAGGAGACAAATTGATTACGTCAACCGCTGTCTTCAATGCCTCACCTCAAAAGGATCTTGGCAATTTAGCTTGTGAAAGCAAACTAGACTTAAGAATTTAACACTTAGGTGATTTAGAAAACATTAAATGAGTTGCTTAAGGTAAACAAATATCATTAAACTACAATTACTTAGTAAATTCTCTTTCTTGGAGGCTAGGCAAGATTAGTTTGAGTTATACTTGTCCACTTAAACAAATGAAACTAGTAGTTGCCTGAGCTAATTAGTTTCTATAACAAAAGAGAGAAGGATGGAGAAGGACGGAGAGAGTTAGTGAGAAACTTTCTTCTTGAGAACTCGAAAAGAAAGTTAGAGAAAAGAAAGGGTAATTTGGATGAAAATTAAAAGGAATTCAAATACATCTTTTTGGACTTGAGAATTGAACACTTAGGTGATTTAGAAAACATGAATTGAGTTGCTTAGCTAAATATAGGGTTGCATTTTGGTTGAAGCATGTCATCAGTGAGTTTAATTTTTCAGTCCAGGATTTTGTGTTTAATCTGAGGTAGGTGAGGGAGTGCTTGGGTGGGTGTGGTGGTATGGTGTACTGAGCTGTGGTGTGCTGATCTGTGGTATGGTGTACTGATCTATGTTGGTAGGGTGTCCTGATCTGTTGGGCTTTGTTGCTGGGTGTAAGTTGTAATACTGCAATGTTATTTTGGTGGGTCTTGACAGATACACTGGGCTGGATTGGTGTATCACCCATGAAGTACTAGGGTACTGCTATTTTGCATGATGTACTGGTGTATTACCCAGATTGTATGCTATTTTGCTGCCCGGTGTAATACTGTTTTGCTATGTTGCTGCTTGGTCCATGTTGTTTTGTTGGGCTGGTAGGGTGTATTACTCAGATTTTGTGCCGTTAAGTTATACTGAACTGGTGTGTATGGGTAGTGTGGGAGGTCTTTGGTCTGATGTGGAAGTCTGTTTGTTTATGGGAAGATGCTTTGGTGTACAGATTGCTGATAGTGGAGCTTGATGCAGTTGTTCTTGGTTTGCATTCAATTGGGCTGGATTGTATGGAGTAAATTGTTTCAGTTGGCAGCCGGAAGTTGTTGTTCTAATTGAGTATTTAGGTGTATGCTGATAGCTTTGTTATGCTGCGTATTTTTGAAGACGGGTAGTTCTGTTCTGCTGTGTAGTTCTCACTGTTTTCTTTCGTCTTTGTTTCTTCTCTTGTTATTGTTCTTGTTCTCTGTTGGTTGGTTCCTTACCAACTGGCGCTTGGAGCTTCGTTTTAGCTCTAAGCTCCTCTTTATTGATGTATTGTTCCATACTTTGTATGCTGTCATCAATAAAGATTTTATTTTGCCGATCAAAAAAAAAAAAAAAAGTTAAACTAATATCGTTAAGCTATAATTACTGGGAAAATTCTGTTTCTTGGAGGTTAAGCATGATTAGTTTGAGTTAAACTTGGCCTCTTAAGCAAATGAAACTAATCGTGACCGAAGCTAATTAGTTCCTGGAATAAAAAAGAGAGGGTTCGAGATGGACGGGGAGAGTTAGAAGAAACTTTCTTACTGAGTGGTAGAAGAGAAAGTTAGAGAAAAGAAAGGGAAATAGGATGAAAATTAATGCTAATGCGAATTCAAATTCATCCTTTTGGACTTCAGAATTGAGTACTTAGGTGATTTAGAAAAATTAAATGAGTTGCTTACGTAAAAGAATTATCGTTAGGCTATAATTACTCAAAAAATTCTCTTTCTTGGAGGTTAACAAAGATTATTTCAGTTAAACTTGTTTGTTGCCTAAGCTAATTAGTTCCTAGGAAAAAAAAAAAAAAAGAGAGAAGGATGGAGAAGGACGGAGAGAGTTAGAGAGAAACTTTCTTCCTGAGAACTAGAAGAGAAAGTTAGAAAAATTCATCCTTTTGAACCTAGAATGGGTTAGAGTGAGAAGCTCCTCATTCTCTCTAGAAATTGTTCGTTTCTAGGGTTCTGTATTCGCCTCATTGAAATGGTTGAAGTAAATGAAAATATGTCTGTCATAAATTTGAATAGAGTTGATCATAATAGCAGTATTGGGTTCCAATCTGGTCTGGTGAATTCGAATGATGATTACCCTCGTATGAACGTGCCAACGCGTCTCTCTCTGAAACTGATTTCAAGACTTTAGTTGAAATTGTGCATCGAAGTGGAAGGATGGACAACAAACCATCGTTCTCTGTTGATGACCTTGCGAATCGGCTCAAATCCTTGAAGGAGAAGTTCAATCTAGAAGGATCGATCATTGAAAAGTCATCGAACCCTAATTTGGAGGGTGTAGTTTCAGAATCGGGTTTGGATCTAGGGCATGGAGAGATGGAATGTTGTGAAATCCCCCAACTTCAAACTGGGTTGAAGGTTTCATTTGGGGAAGATCTACGAACACCGATTGCAGGTAACCCTAGATGGGTCGATCTAGTCGAAAAAGAGGACATTATCTTTGGTGGGATTCAAGATAGTTTGACCCTCGCGAAGGCTAAGGGCTTAGCAACTATTTCGGAAGGAGGATACGTCCCTGTGGCTGGTTCTGTGGAGGCAGGTCTTCAAGGTATGGATCTATCTAGTCTTGCAGAGCATGCAAATACTTTGCGGACAAATGATATTCAAGTGTGACGACGGTCTACTAACACAGGTAGAGGAGGTAGAGATCAAGGTCCATACCAGGGTGGTCATGGTAGAGGAGGTAGAGGTTACCAACAACACTATCAGGAGCATCGTGGGTATGATGAGAAGGATCACTATGCTGAGGATTCTGCAAATCAGCCAACAAAGACTTGGGCTAAGGTTGCTACTATGCCCATCAGATCACCAATTAAACTTAGGTATATCTCTCGTCCCCCAACTGATGATAATACTGGGAGGCATGTTTGGTTGGTTATTTTCTTGATAAAAAATTTCCATTTACTTACATTAAGAATAGTGCATTTAACCAATGGAAGAATATGGGTCTGAGAGAGGTTCTTGCAAATGGAGAGGGTTTTATGTTCTTCATATTTCATAATCCAGTTTCATGTAGTCAGGTTTTAGAAGGGAGTCCTTGGTATATGGGTAACCAACTTCTGGTCCTTAAGAAATGGAAAAGGATGATGTGGCTGACTAAGGAGAATATGTCCCAGATCCCAGTTTAGGTCAAGTTGTTTAATGTCCCTATGGAGTACTGGGACCATGAGGGCCTGAGTAGAATTGCCAGTAAAATTGGCACCCCTCTATTTATGGATCACCTCACATCCACATGCACCAGAGTATCCTTTGCCAGGGTGTGTGTGGAGGTAAATATCTTATCTTCTCTACCTTCCTATTTCTTTGTAAAATGTGAAGATGAGGTAGTGGAGATCAAAGTCGAATATCAGGGTATTCCAGCAAAATGTGATCATTGTAAGGTGTTTGGACATGACACCAAAAAATGTGTGACTACCCAAGTTGCAACATTGGTCCAATTACAAAAAAATACAGAGAATGCAAATGAAGCTGACTGGACACAAGGGAAGGCAAAAGGCAAGAAAAAGGTAGAGGAAACAGAAGGAGAGGCCAGCCAGGAACTTAAACTCCCAACCCCTAAGGAAAGCTCTATCCTGGAAGATGTTGTTCTCCACTAGGAGGACCCTTTGGCAAGGCTGTAGTTTGAAATCCAAGGCTTGGCCCAGATTTTAACTCCAGCAGTGGTAGAGATGAACACAGATGATGAGGGAGAGCTGCAAGAACTGGTCAGCCCATCTGTAACAAAAACACCTACACCTTAGAATGTGCCTAAGGAAAAGCAGAATGAAGGACCAAAGAAAAAGCCCTCTAGGAAATAGCTCCCAGAGTAAGAAAAAAAAAAAGGTAAGCTGCCTGGTCCTTAGTTAGTGAATATCTCCAATTTTTTGTTTATCATGTCCATCAAAATTGCGGTGTGGAATATAAGAGGGTTCAATGACCCCTCCAAACAAATGGAAGTCAGACTTTTTGTGCAGAAATATGATATTAAAGTCATGTGTATATTGGAAACTAAAATAAAATCATCAAATGAGTCAAACATTTTTTTAAAAAATTTTGATAATTCGAATTTTGTGACAAATTCACTATGTGAAGGTACATGTAGAATATAGGTTTGCTGGGACCCAAACTTTTGTGAGTTACATCTTGTGAAAAAATTTGATCAATCTATTTTTTGTAAAATCAGTGTGCTTGCCCAGGATGTGACTTTCTATGGGTTTTTTGTTTATGCTGAAAATAAACATGTTTTGAGAGTTCCCCTGTTCCAGGATATGTTGGAGGTTTCCATTAAGCATGGTTAGGCCCCCCTTGTGTGTTTGGGGGATTTTAATGCTATTAGAGCTCCTTCTAAAAAGATTGGGGGATCCCTTAATTGGTCTATTGCTAAAGAGTATTTAATCAATTTATTATCAATGCTGAATTAGAGGACTTAGCTTACATTGGTTGTCAATTTACTTGAGCTAACAAAAGAGGTGATGGTCAATTCATTGCCTCTAAACTGGATAGAGTCCTTCTAAATGAGTCTTGGCTTTCCTCTTTTCCACAATCAATCTCTACTCTTCTACCTTCTAGGGTCTTTGACCACTCCCCTGCTAATTGATCTGAATCTTATTGCCCAGAGTTTTAGGAAACCTTTCAAGATTTTTCATTTTTGGGGTGATAATGAGGCTTTTATCCCTTCTATTAGAGTGGAGTGGCAAAAATACATTAGAGGCTCCCCTATGTTTAAAGTGTGCCAAAAGCTCAGAGCTTTGAAACCTACTCTAAAAGCCATCAATAAGAAAGAATTCAGTGAGATATCTACTAGAATTTTGCAGGCCAAGTCCCTTCTTAAGAGTATTCAGATTAAACTTGACAAAGATCCTATGAACATTAATTTGCAGGATCTGGAGAGGGAGTCCTATAAGAAATATGTTGATCTCAGTAAGGTGGAGGAAATGTTGGCCCATCAAAAATCCGGAGTTCGGTAGTTAGGTTTAGGGGATAGAAATTCAAAATTCATTTTTAAGATTGTCAAAGGCAATGTTAATAGGGGCAGGATTAATTCTATTCTTTCTGGAAATGGTGATAAAATCACCAAAATTGAAGATGTCTGTTCCACTTTTGTGTCTACTTTCTCTGGTATTTTTGGCACTCCTTTCAATGATGAGTATGTGGGCTTTGAGAGAATTAATTCTCTAGTTAATAAGAGAATTTCTAGTTCTCAATTTGATATTTTAGCTAGGGAGGTTACTAACAAGGAGATCATTGACACTTTTTGGTCCTTGAAAGCCAACAAAGCCCCTGGCCCTAATGGGTACCCTGTGAGTTTTTTCAAGAAAGCCTGGGATGTTGTTGAGCCTGAGGTAATATCTACTATTAAGTCCTTTTTCATTTCTGGTGAACTCTTAAAGGAGATCAATTGTACTATTATTGCCCTTGTGCCTAAAGTTCCTAATCCAGAAAGAGTTGGTGAGTATAGATGTGATAACCCTGGTCCGTATTATGCTAATTAATCTTAATTACGATTGTGATTATGTGTTTAACATGATTTTGTGTGCCATTTATATGAATATATGTGGCTTTGAATTTCTATCTTTTCACCGTAGGAATATCTGCTCAACTTACTGTTATAAACTGAAAACTGAAGCCCTTATCAGCCGCAGAAACCAAAATTGACTACGCCTTTGTGATTAGTATAATTTTTAGAGCCTACGGTGAAACTTAATTGAAAATTGATTTGGATCGAAATAATTAGATTCAGAACGATTAATTAAGCTTTATTATTTAACTCTAATCAAATGTGATTAATGAGAGACTATAAAAGGAGCTCCATTATACTTATATTCATTTATTTGAGCTCAAAGCTGAAAATTGCTCTAAGGGAAGAGAGTGATGGTCGGCTAGAGAGAGAGAGAGGGAAACAATTGGAGATTTGAGCAAGAGGCTTGGAAATCTTGAAGATTAACTCAAGAATTGGCTAGAATTTGGGTGTCTGAAGCTCCTAGGTGAGTAAATTCATAGATTTTAGTTTGTAACTTTGTGAATTCAAAGTTGAATGGTGATCAAGAACATGAATTGAGTTAGTTTTGATGAATTGGGAGTCAATATACACATGCATGTAGGAGATTGCCATAAATTGTATGTTTGAGCTTGAAATTTGCATGAGCTAGCATGAATAATGTTGAACATGGAGAATTGGGCACCAATCTTCACATGCATGCATAATTTTCATGGGTTCCATAATAATAAGTCTCATTTGCATGATTTGAAATAGAAATGAAGTCAAAAATTTGCATGCATGTTTGATTATGGAAGATATGGAGCTTATAAGAGGGTTTAATGCATGAGCCTTGATTATACTAAAGAAATGTTGATTAATTTTGCAGATTGGACCATGATTTTGAGCAATTGGCCTCATATTGTGTGTATACTCATGATCTATAATGTGTTTCCCTATTTTGGTACCTTAATTCGAGCTTTGGAGCCTTTGAATATCAAGTTTGAGCCTCAAGAACAATTTTGGATTTTCCAGAATTTGGCATGTCCGCTCGAGCAGGGGAAGCGCCGCTCGAGCAGGAAATACGAGCTCCCAGAAGTTTTGCAGACGTGGATGTCCGCTCAAGCGGGGAGCTATGTAGTGAGACTTTCAACTCGAGTGTCTGAATTCACGCTCAAGCATAAAAATGAGGCAACCAGTACTTTTACAGACCTAATGGGTCCGCTCGAGCGGGGAACCCTATTTCAGAAATTTTGTAAAGAAGTTCTATGTTTCGTGTTCCATTCTCTTTCACTTCTAAGCACTCTTAGGCATGCATTGAGCATTATGAATGAATTAAAAGGATAAGAAAGAAGCCTAAGAGGAATGTATGAATCAAGAACGGATTGAATCGTTTGTGACCCATATGTGTTATGTAATGTGTAGGGTCGAGCTCAAGGGTGAACCCACCGGCAGAACACTGTGAGTAATATCTTAATAAATATATTTAAAGTATGTTATTTGTCCAATTGCTTACTTCTATATAAGTCTTACAAGCTTGTTAATTTGAATTGTCGACAAATGTTTGCTATGCCTTATGGTTGGGCCAAAGGCCGTCTGACATGAGTGAAAGAATGAATGGGCTAAAGGCCGTCTGACATGAGTGAAAGAATGAATGGGCCAAAGGCCGTCTGACATGAATGAAAGAATGAATGGGCCAAAGGCCGTCTGACATGAATAAAAGAATGAATGGGCCAAAGGCCGTCTGACATAAATGATGTGAATGAATGGGCCAAAGGCCACATGACATAAATGAATGGGCCAGAGGCCGTATGACATGAATGAATGGGCCAAAGGCCGTTTGACGCGAATGATTGGGCCAAAGGCCGTCAGGTATGAATGAATTGGGCCCGAGGCCGTTTGATGTGTTTGGAACCGCAGTCACTTGACTTATATATACATGTACTAGATAGAAATATGAATTGGGCCCAAGGTCGTTTGATGTATGTGTTCTAAATACCGTTCGTGTATCTTCTTTGTTGATATTATGCACTAGGCTTTCGCTCACGCTCATTCACGTGTCTGTAGGTGAGCCAAGGGAGGTCCAAACCTAGTCTCAGTGAAGTTTGTGTGAAACAGTTGAGGTTTTGAAGAGTCAGCCCATCCGTCTCACGTACGAGACTTGTTTCCGCCCCTTTGCAATTTCGTTATATTTTGTTATGTTGGCGAGAACTTTGGATTATGGTTGTATATAGTTTTGGTTGGCTGACTTAGACTTGAATGATCCTGTATGTACAAAACCTTATGTTATTACATATTTTGATGTGAGTTATTAACATGTATATGTGTGGATTGTTATGATGTGCCATGTAAGCACAGCTCTATGGACAAAAGTTTGAAATTGCTTCCGTTTGGCCCCCCTTAACTCTGTTGAAATATATCTAATTTTGTTTAAGGCCGTAGGTAATCTCGTGATTACTGGCCGGTTATGTCCTTAACCCATGGGGGCGGGTTCGGGTCGTGACAATAGACCCATATCTTGTTGCAATACCATATACAAATGTATTGCTAAGATCATTGCTAACAAGCTTAAAATGGTTTTTCCTGGAATTGTTGACCCAGTTCAATCTGCTTTTGTTCAGGGTAGAAGAATATCTGAAAACATTTTCTTATCCCAGGAATTGATGAGGGGCTACCATAAGAACTCTCATGGCCCAAGGTGTGCCATGAAGGTTGATATTATCATAGCCTATGACAATGTTAGGTGGGAATTTGTTATGGATACCCTTAGAGCTATGGGGTTTCCTCCCATTTTTATGAAGTGGATTTTTGCCTGTATGACTAGCCCTTTATTCCCTATATGCATTAATGAGAGCCATCAAGGCTATTTTAAGGGTGCTAATGGCCTTAGACAAGGTGACCCTATGTCCCCTTATCTTTTTGTCTTGGTTATGGAAGTTCTCTCTAGGATTCTGCAAGAAAAATCTACACATCCTAGTTTTAAGTTCTATTAGAGGTGTGAGAAGGCTAAAATTGCTAACCTCTGCTTCGTTGACGATCTTATGATCTTTTGCAAAGGGGATACTTACTCTATAAAGGCTATTAAAGAGGGTTTGGAGGAATTCCAGGAGTTGTCTGGTTTATCCTCTAGCCCTAGCAAAAGTCACATCTTCTTTTCCAGCTGTGAGAACAAGCTAAGGGATGAGATCTCTAAGATTCTCCAATTTCCTAACGGTTTTCTCCCTGTCAGGTATCTTGGTGTTCCTCTCATATCCACTAAACTCAGGGCTGTTGACTGTACCCAATTAGTTAATAGAATCACAAAAAGAATCAAGAATTGGACTAATAAGTGTCTATCTTATGTAGGTAGACATTAACTTATTCAGTCCATTCTTTTCTCCGTGCAAGTCTATTGGGTGTCCATTTTCATCCTCCCAGAGAAAGTGATTAGGGAGATTGAGAGTCGGTTTAGATCCTTCCTGTGGTCTGGTAGTGATCTTAAAAAGCAGGGAGCTAAAATGTCTTGGGATAGAGTGTGTGCACCTAAGAATGAGGGGGGTTTGGGCCTTAAATATATGGAGATTTGGAATAGGGCTGCCATCGCTAAGCATATTTGGTTCCTTTTCTGTGGAGGGGAACAGTCCATGTGGTGCCAATGGGTGAAATCGTACCTTTTAAAAGATAGAACTTTTTGAAAAGTTAAAATACCATCTGATTCTTCTTGGGTTTGGAGGAAGTTGCTGTCTCTTAGGAGCACTATTTTCCCATTTATTAAACATGTGGTTGGTAATGGAGCTGATACCTTTTTGTGGTTTGATAATTGGCATCCTGTTGGCTCTCTTTAGGAGAAGTATGGGAAGAGGATCAGATATGACTCTGGTCTCAACTGTGATGCTTAGGTGCAGGAGATTATTTCCAATAATTCTTGGAAATGGCCTACTGCACAAACCCTGCAGATTAGAGACCTTATAAATGCTACTCCTTCTGAATTTAAGCCTAGTAACTACCCTGAGATAGTGCATTGGACTCCTTCCCAAGATGGGATTTTTGGCATTGGGTATGGTTGGAGTCAATGGAGACATAAGGTTGATAGAGTTCATTGGGTTGGGATTCTTTGGCATCCCCATAATATTCCCAAGACCAGTTTCATAACCTGGTTGGCCATCAATGTAGATTAAATACTGGTGATAGGCTTAAACTTTTTGGCATTTCTACCTAGGCTAACTACCCTTTTTTCTAATTTCACAATGAGGGCCATGAGCATCTCTTCTTTGGATGTCCTTTTTCTGAGAAAATTTAGGGGGCTATTAAATTTAAACTCATTGTTTCCTGGCCTAATCACTCTTGGGCTATGTTGGTAGATTACATTGCTAAGTCTGTGAAAGGTAAGCATCTTGGTTCAGTCATTACCAGAATTGCTTTCACTTGTACTGTGTATTCTATTTGGCTTAAGAGAAATCACAGGATTTTCACTAAGGAGAAAATCATTGTTGATATGATCAGATTTAGAGTCATGGCTATATCTCATCTTAAGAGGCATTCCAACGATGCTTGGTTCTTAACCTCTTGGAAGTTACCACTCTCTGTCTTCAAGAGAGATACTAGTCAATGATAGTGTTTCTCATTTATCCTGTTTAATGGTGATCTCCTTTTGCAGTGATAAGTGGCTTAGGGAAGTGAGATCATCAATCATGGAATATTATATAAATATGCTAATGCTCACTGTGTATTTCATATAGATTAATGGTTGGTTTCTTTGTAGGTATGGAGGGTTGAGTTTGTGTGAGCATATAGTTAGGATTTTGTGTGAGTGTGGTGAGATGTGGGTTGAGTGGACTGAGCCACCCAAAAGAATTTTATGTTGTTTGTTTGCAGGTTACCTAGCTGGTACACTTTGTAAGGGGAATGTTTGCTATGGGCTGAGTGATGTGAGTCCTAAATTTCTTAAGTTTGAGAGGTTATTGCATCATTGTGTTATTGCCCACTTTATCTCACTCACTTGTGTTCCTATTCTGAGCTGGGAGTGTATTATGAGGGTTGAGTGTGTTAGACCATATATTGTGAGCTTTGGTGACAGGTGGGAGTGTATTTTAGTATTGTTGTGGTATGATCTAATTGTTTTGATTGCAGGTTACAGTTCTGGTACTAATTGTGAGGGAGTTGCTGTTTGTGGGTTGAGTGATGAGAGTATTATATTGTTTGAGTGTTTTGTGTTATCTCTCATCTTTTCTTTTCTTTGCTCAGTTACCTATAGATCTTTGTTGAGTTTGAGTACCCATGTGTGGATTGAGAGTGAGAGATTACACAAAGTGAGTTTTTGTTATAGGACTGAGCTAAAGTTACTTACAGCTTATTATTTCCATTCTTATTTGGTTATTCCAGGAAATACTAAATTGACATTGAGACAAAGAATGGAGGCTGCTCAATGGGGGAACATCTGGGATGACATTATGACGGCCAGGCTGCAAAGTTGCACTAGCTCTTTTGATGACTCTCAAAGATTTACTAATCTAAGGAAGCATGGTGATAGGCACAGTGACTACTGGAAATTGGGGAAGCACTGTGCAGGCTGCTGTTTTACCTCTTCAGGAATCATTAAAAGGTGGAAGCATGGTAAAAGGTTGTACGGCTCCTAGAAGCACCAATGGTGTGAAAAAAGCTGTTCTTATTTACCATGTATATATTTGTTTAGATTTTGTGTCAACTATTCTAGTATCCTTTTGAACCTATCTTTGCGGGCTCTGCGAGGGATGTTTAATTTCTGTGAGGATGTTTCTTACAGGTATGGAAGTTCATGGTCCACATATTTCTTCTATGGAGCCCATGAACATTCCCCAACCCCCTTTTGTTTTTTTATCAGTTTCTCTTATATCTGTTAAGGATGCAGTTGTGTTGTTTTTTCGATGGTTAGCTGGTAATCTTGGCTCGTTAGTAGGCCCATATCCTATCTTTGGAAGGGTCTGCTATGCTATTGTCTATTTTTTGTTCTTTGGCTTCAGATGTATAACTTTGGGTAGGGCCCAGGGCATGCCCCTGGTATGTTGTTTTCGTTTTTGCTTCTTTTTATTATATCTCACTTACCCAAAAAAAGAAGAGAAAGTTAGATTCAAATTCATCCTTTTGGACTTGAGAATTGAACACTTAGGTGACTTAGAAAACATTAAATGAGTTGCTTAAGCAAAACTAATATCATTCAGAAACAATTACTCTGTAAATTCTCTTTCATGGAGGCTAAACAAGATTAGTTTGAGTGAAACTAGGCCTCTTAAGCTAATTAGTTCCTACAATAAAAGAGAGAAAGTTCTAAAAGGACGAAGAGACTTAGAGAGAATCTTTCTTCTTTCGTGGTAGAAGAGAAAGTTAGAGAAAAGAACGGGAAATAGGATGAAAATTAATGTGAATTCAAATTCTTCTTTTTGGACTTGAGAATTGAGCACCTAGGTAATTTAGAAAACATTAAATGAGTTGCTTAAGTAAAAGTAATATCGTTAAGCTGCATTTATTACGTATATTCTCTTTCTAGGAGGCTAAGAAAGATATGTTTGAGTTAAACTTGGCCACTTAAGCTAATGAAACTAATAGTTGCCCAAGCTAATTAGTTCATAGAAAAAAAAATAGAGAGAAGGTTGGAGAAGGACGAAAAGAGTTAGAGAAAAACTTTCATCTTGGGTGGTAGAAAAGAAAGTTAGAGAAAAGAAAGGGAATTAGCATGAAAATTAAAGGGACTTCAAATTCATCCTTTTAGACTTGAGAATTGAACACTTAGGTGATCTAGAAAACTTTAAATGAGATGCTTAAGTTAAACTAATATCGTTATGGTACAATTACTAAGTAAAATCTCTTTCTTAGGGGCTAAGAAAGATTAGTTTGAGTGAAACTTAGCCACGTAAGCTAATGAAACTAACAATTGCCAAAGCTAAGTAGTTCCTACAATAAAAGAGAGAAGGTTCTAGAAGGACAGAGAGAGTTAGAGATAATCTTTCTTCCTGAGTGGTAGAAGACAAAGTTAGGGAAAAGAAAGTGAAATAGGATGAAAATTAATGCGAATTCAAATTTATCTTTTTGGACTTGAGAATTGAGCACTTAGGTGATTTAGAAAACATTAAATGAGTTGCTTAAGTAAGAGTAATATCGTTAAGCTACAATTACTCCGTATATTCTCTTTCTAGGAAGCTAAGAAAGATTAGTTTGAGTTAAACTTGGCCACTTAAGCTATTGAAACTAATTGTCGCCTAAGCCAATTAGTTCCTAGAAGAAAAGAGAGAAGGTTGGAGAAGGACGGAGAGAGTTAGAGAAAAACTTTCTTTTTGAGTGGTAGAAGAGAAAGTTAGAGAAACGAAATTGAATTATGATAAAAATTAAAGGGAATTAAAATTCATCCTTTTAGACTTGAGAATTGAACAATAAGGTGATTTAGAAAACTTTAAACGAGATGCATAACTTAAACTAATATCGTTATGGCACAATTACTAAGTAAAATCTCTTTCTTGGAGGCTAAGCAAGACTAGTTTGAGTTAAACTTAGCCACTTAAGCTAATAAAACTGTTTGCTGCTTAAGCTAATTAGTTCCTAGAAAAAAAGAGAGAAGGATGGAGAAAGACGGAGAGTGTTAGAAAGAAACTTTCTTCCTAAGAACAAGAAGAGAAAGTTAGAGAAAAGAAAGGGAAATAGGATGAAATTTATAGGGAATTCAAATTCATCCTTTTAGACTTGAGAATTGAACGCTTAGGTTATTCAGAAAACAAGAAATGAGTTGCTAAAGTTAAACTAGTATCGTTAAGCTGCAATTATTCCGTAAATTCTATTTCTTGGTGCCTAACCAAGATTAGTTTGAGTGAAACTTGGCCTCTTAATCTAATGAAACTAATAGTTACCTAAGCTAATTAGATCCTAGAACAAAATGAGAGAAGGTTGGAGAAGGACGAAGAGAGTGAGAGAAAAACTTTCATCTTAAGTGGTAGAAGAGAAACTTAGGGAAACGAAAGGGAATTACGTGGAAAATTAAATGGAATTGAAATTCATACTTTTGGACTTGAAAATTGAACACTTAGGTGATTTAGAAAACTTTAAATGAGATGCTTAAGTTAAACTAATATCATTATGGTAGGCTAAGCAAGATTAGTTTGAGTTAAACTTGGCCACTTAAACTAATAAAATTGTTTGTTGCCTAATCTAATTAGTTCCTAGAAAAAAAGAGCGAAGGATGAAAAAGGATGGATAGTGTTATAGGGAAACTTTCTTCCTAAGAACTAGAAGAGAAAGTCAGAAAATAGAAAAGGAAATAGGATGAAATTTATAGGGAATTCAAATTCGTCCTTTTGGACTTGAGAACTGAACACTTGGCAGATTTAGAAAACATGAAATGAGTTGGTTAAATTAAACTAATATCCTTAAGCTACAATTACTCCGTAAATTCTCTTTCTTGGAGGCAAAGTAAGATTAGTTTGAGTGAAACTTCGCCTCTTAAGCAAATAAAACTAATAGTTGCCTAAGCTAATTAGTTCCTACAATAAAAGAGAGAAGGTTCTTGAAGGACGGAGAGAGTTAGAGAGAATCATTCTACCAGAGTAGTACAAGAGAAAGTTAGAGAAAAGAAATGGAAATAAGATGAAATGTAATGCGAATTCAAATTCACTTTTTGGACTTGAGAATTGAGCCCTTAGCTGATTTAGAAAACATTAAATGAATTGCTTAAGTAAAAGTAATATCGTTAAGCAACCATTACTCCATATATTCCCTTTCTTGGAGGCAAAGAAAGATTAGTTTGAGTTAAACCTGGCCACTTAAGCTAATGAAACTAATGGTTGCCAAAGCTAATTAGTTCCTAGATCAAAAGAGAGAAGGTTGGAGAAGGACGGACACAGTTAGAGAAAAACATTTTTCTTAAGTGGTGGTAGAAGAGAAAGAGAAAAGAAAGGGAATTAGGATGAAAATTAAAGGGAATTCAAATTCATCGTCTTTGACTTGAGAATTGAACACTTAGGCCATTTAGAAAACTTTAAATGAGATGCTTAAGTAAAACTAATATCGTTATGGCACAATTAGTAAGTAAAATCTATTTCTTGGAGGCTAAGTGAGATTAGTTTGAGTTAAACTTGGCTACTTAAGCTAAAGAAACTATTTGTTGCCCAAGCTAATTAGTTCCTAGCAAAAAAAAGAGGACGATGGAAAAGAACGGAAAGTGTTAGAGGGACATTTTCTTCCTGAGAAGTAGAAGAGAAAGTTAGAGAAAACAAAGGAAAATAGGATGAAATTTATAGGGAATTCAAATTCATCCTTTTTGACATGAGAATTGAACACTTAGGTGACGCAGAAAACATGAAAATAGTTGCTTAAGCTAAACTAATATCGTTAAGCTACAATTACACCATAAATTCTCTTTCTTGGAGGCTAAGTAAGATTAGTTTGAGCGAAACTTCGCCTCTTAAGAAAATGAAACTAATAGTTGCCCAAGCTAATTAGTTCCTACAATAAAAGAGATAAGGTTCTTGAAGGACGGAGAGAGTTTGAGAGAACCATTCTTCTAGAGTAGTTGAAGAGAAAGTTAGAGAAAAGAATGGGAAATAAGATGAAAAGTAATGCGAATTCAAATTCATCTTTTTGGGCATGAGAATTGAGCACTTAGGTGATTTAGAAAACATTAAATGAGTTGCTTAAGTAAAAGTAATATCGTTAAGCAACCATTACTCCATATATTCACTTTCTTGGAGGCAAAGAAAGATTAGTTTGAGTTAAACCTAGCCACATAAGCTAATGAAACAAATATTTTCCGAGGCTAATTAGTTCCTAGATCAAAAGAGAGAAGGTTGAAGAAAGACGGAGACAGTTAGAGAAAAAAAAAATTCTTGAGTGGTGATAGAAGAGAAAGTTAGAGAAAAGAAACGGAATTAGGATGAAAATTAAAGGGAATTCAAATTCATCGTCTTTGACTTGAGAATTGAACACTTAGGTCATTTAGAAAACTTTAAATGAGATGCTTAAGTAAAACTAATATCGTTATGGTACAATTACTAAGTAAAATCTACTTCTTGGAGGCTAAGCAAGATTAGTTTGAGTTAAATTTGGCCACTTAAGCTAAAGAAACTGTTTGTTGCCAAAGCTAATTAGTTCCTAGCAAAAAAAAAGAGGACGATGGAAAAGGACGGAGAGTGTTAGAGGGAAACTTTCTTGCTGAGAACTAGAAGAGAAAGTTAGAGAAAAGAAAGGGAAATATGATGAAATTTATAGGGAATTCAAATTCATCCTTTTCGACCTGAGAATTGAACACTTAGGTGATGTAGAAAACATGAAAAGAGTTGCTTAAGCTAAACTAATATCTTTAAGCTATAATTACTCGGTAAATTATCTTTCTTGGGGGCTAAGCAAGATTTTATTGAATGAAACTTGGCATCTTAAGCAAATGAAACTAAAAGTTGCCTAAGCTAAGTAGTTCCACCAACAAAAGAGAGAAGGTTCACGTAGGATGGAGAGAGTTAGAGAGGATCTCAGCATTTCCTTTTGAAGTCGCGTCTTGGCTATCTCTGGCTCGGTTTATCTGATCCCATCAGAGAAAAGAAAGTTAGCGAAAAGAAAGGGAAATAGGATGAAAATTAATGCGAATTCAATTTCAACTTTTTGGACTTGAGAATTGAGCACTTAGCTAATTTAGAAAACATTAAATGAGTTGCTTAAGTAAAAGTAATATCGTTAAGCTACCATTACTCCTTATATTCTCTTTCTTGGAGGCAAAGAAAGATTATTTTGAGCTCGGCTTGGCCACTTAAGCTAGTGTAACTAATAGTTGCCTAAGCGAATTAGTTCCTTGAAGAAAAGATAGAAGGTTGAAGAAGGACAAAGGGAGTTAGAGAAAAACTTTCATCTTGAGTGGTAGAAAAGAAAGTTAGAGAAAAGAAATGGAATTCAAATTCATCCTTTTGGCCATGAGAACTGAACACTTACGTGATTTAGAAAACATTAAATTAGTTGCTTAAGTTAAACTAATATTGTTAACCTATAATTACTCCGTAAATTCTCTTTCTTGGAGGCTAAGCAAAATTAGTTTGAGTGAAACTCGGCCTCTTAAGCTAATGAAACTAATAGTTGCCTAAGCTAACTAGTTCGTTCAATAAAAGAGAGAAGGTTCTAAAAGGACAGAGAGAGAGAGAGAGAGAGAGAGAGAGAGAGAGAGAATCTTTCTTCTTTAGTGGTAGAAGAGAAAGTTAGAGAAAGGAAAGGGAAATAGTATGAAAATTTATGCGAATTCAAATTCATCTTTTTGGGCTTGAGAATTTAGCACTTAGGTGATTTAGAAAACATCAAATGAGTTGCTTAAGTAAAAGTAATATTGTTAAGCTACAATTACTCCATATATTCTCTTTCCTGGAGGCTAAGAAAGATTAGTTTGAGTTAAACTTGGCCACTTAAGCTAATGAAACTAATAGTTGCCTAATGTAATTAGTTCCTATAACAAAAGAGAGAAGGTTGGAGAAGGACGGAGAGAGTTGGAGGAAATGTTTCTTCTTGAGTGGTAGAAGTGGAAGTTAGAGAAAAGAAAGATTAGCTTGAGTTAAACTTGGCCACTTAAGCTAATGAAACTAATAGTTGACTATGCTAATTAGTTCCTAGAAGAAAAGAGAGAAGGTTGGAGAAGGACAGAGAGCATTAGAGAAAAACTTTCACCTTGAGTGGTAGAAGTGGAAGTTAGAGAAAAGAAAAGGAATTTGGATGAAAATTAAAGGAAATTCAAATTCACCCTTTTCAACTTGAGAACTGAACACTTAGGTAATTTAGAAAACGTAAAATGAGTTGCTTAAGTTAAACTAATATCGTTAAGCTACAATTACTGTGTAAATTCTCTTTCTTAGAGGCTAAGCAAGATTAGTTTGAATGAAACTTGGCCTCTTAAGCTAATGAAATTAATAGTTGCCTAACCTAATTCGTTCCTACTGTAAAAGAGAGAAGGTTCTAGTAGGACGGAGAGAGGTAGAGAGAATCTTTCTTTCTCAGTGGTAGAAGATAAAGTTAGAGAAAAGAAAGTGAAATAGGATGAAAATTAATTCGAATTCAAATAAATTATTTTGGACTTGAGAATTGAGAAATTAGGTGATTTAAAAAACATTAAATAAGTTGCTTAAGTAAAAGTAATATCGTTAAGCTACAATTACTCCATATATTCTCTTTCCTGGAGGCTAAGAAAGATTAGTTTGAGTTAAACTTGGCCACTTAAGCTAATGAAACTAATAGTTGCCTAATGTAATTAGTTCCTATAACAAAAGAGAGAAGGTTGGAGAAGGACGGAGAGAGTTGGAGGAAATGTTTCTTCTTGAGTGGTAGAAGAGAAAGTAAGAGAAAACAAAGGCAATTAGGATGAAAATTAAATGGAATTCAAATTCATCGTCTTGGACTTGAGAATTGAACACTTAGGTGTATAGACGTCACCGAACGCCCCGGGAGGATGAGTCCCGTTCTGTTCGTCTGTGGGTCACTACAGTTCGGACTCTCAAATTGTCACGGTTCTAAATCTGAACCAAAGAGTCCAAATCTGGCAAATCATTTTGATAAAACAGATTTTTAGAAAGAAGTGCCAAACATGGACTGCTTTGCCAGATACAGAGTCGCCACCTAAATATTTTTTATGGGGGAATTTAGCAAACCCTGACTCGTTGCCTAAGGCCACGTGTCCGTCATCACCAAAGTTGCCTCGGCTCGAGAGCTTGGGTACGATTGGGGAAGGTTAGCTATGAGCACCCCCGTGGCCCGATCAAAGATCGGCCTCTACTAACCATGATATCTTTTTTTGAAAATATTACGTGTTTTTATTCCAGTTATTAGTCTAGATTTACTATGTTATGCGCACAACAAACAAGTATAGACTGGGTCGCCTGAATTGGAACGTAACATTTCATGTTTGTTTGTTTGAAAATCATTTGATGATGCTACCCGTAAGTAGGCTAAGACATGGATTTTGCCACCCTCAAGTGGGCTTAGAAAATATGGTTTTGCCACTTCCAAGTGGGCTTAAAACTCACATCCAATGCATTGTCCCAATTCAAATAACCCAACCTTCACCCACAGGCATTCAGGCAGTTATATCACATAAGCACATAGCCTCATGGTAAGCATGCTAATATGACAACACTCACACGCATGCAAGATGCTAAGGCATAAAAGTTTGCCTAGTACTCCAAGCCAAAACAGAAACTAGTTAGTAATCACGCACACTTATTACACAATTGCCCTCACTCGAAGGGTCAGAATAAATATTACACAACCAAATGAATACTACTAAATTAAATATTACAGAACTTCTAATTAATTAATGAATTAAATGCAGAAGGAAGATGGCCGCAGCCTTGCCTCGGAATGCGCGGATGATGCATGCTTGACTTGCCTTGCTCGGAAACCCGTACCATGCCACTATTGCCTCTGTTTACACTACCTTGCTACTCTAAAAATTGTGAAAGTTTCCGGAACTGCTTTGAGCTTCCTTCTGAACGCTGTTTAGTGCCACTGGCCAGAAGAAAATGCCACCGGCCATGGGAATGGGATTATCGGCCAAAGCTTGTGTCATCGGCTGGACAGTGATGGCCGGTCGGCACTAGATATGGCCGGTCGGCTATTTCTTCCTACAAAATCCTGCAGTTTACAGCAGCAGAGGGCAAGCAGTGTATGGCATGAAATTTTTAAGCAAATGTGAGCATGGCCACACTCCCAATCATGCAATGGACTCAAGGGAGCGTGGCTCTCGAACCTCGGGCCATCAGTTATGCATTTTGATGCATGATGGCCTAAGAAGCCAAGTTTTCCATTCAATGTAAATGCATGCACAAAAGAAATGAATGCCTCATGCCCTATCATGTTGAGGTCAAGGGCATTGGCGACTGAGGAGTGAGACGTGTCTCGTCACTTTAAGTACGAGCACGTCTCATTCCTCAAGTTGGGTTTGACACCCCAAACCAAACAAGATGCAATGCATGTATGTCATATATAATGCAAAATGATGCAACTTAATGCAATGCAATATGAGTATGCTAGCCTAATACAATGCAATATTACCAAGACATGCAAGCTAATCTAATGTCACATTAGTATGCCATGTATGCAACAAGGTCATGCGATGCTTATTAGCTAAGCAATATGCAAAAATGCAAACAAGATATAATGCAGGCATGCAACTAATGTAATGCAATCATGCCAAGTATGCAATTATGTACATGGGTGGTCTTAAACTGAAATGTGAAGCCACAGCCATGCCCCAAAAACAGTGGCCGAAGATGGTGCAAAACAGGACCAATTATGCATGCAAACATGCACACAACAAGGTTCATCATCTAAGCATGGAAGGGGACAACTCTAGGCATACTTGAAGGCGACATACATGGACATTAAACACTCATGTTAGACTCTAAAAAGCATGTGAAGAATGATGCCAAAACATGCTAGGGAATGGGTGCGAAATAGAACGCATTCAAGACCACAAAAGAGAGCATTGCCCAACACCTGTCCCAAGCAAACATGGTATGGACTATGCAACCAAGATAGAGTTACAATGCACCAAAACAAGTCCCAAAACCCACTGTTACGGCAGCTTGAATGACTCAAACACATAGGCATGCACAAAAGCCCAAACATGGAGTATGAGACCACACCTCTTCAAGACATTGAAAGGAGAACAAATGTAAGCATGTAAGCACAAAACATTGACTGGAATGACATAATAAGTGATTCCAAATCACTGAAATAGCCAAGGTAATGCATGCTAATGACTCACACACCCGATGCCAACATGCTAGAATGCAAAGGGACTATACAAAGCATGAAAGGTATGATACCTAACAGACCTCAAGCAAGATGGAACATGACCAAAAGCTTCACAAAGCTAGGCAAAAACACATGAGCATGGTAGGCTAAATGCATGATGCACTTCTAGGCAAAATAAGGTAATACAAAGCAAGTATATTGAGCATGCAAGAGGCCATTAATCCGACCAAAAATAGAGATATAATATGAACAAATAACACCCAAAAACCTCTGAAATGAAGCCAAAAGCAATTAAGCATGCATGCTACCCTTATTTGAGCCAAAAATGCAAAAAAAAAAAAAAAAAGGAAAAAAAAAGAGAGACAAAGGGAGAGGGGGTCCCCCCACGCAAGGCTTCAAAGACCCTTCTTCACCACTGAAAAATCCTTATGGATTTAGTGGTGGGAAGGCCAATACACGAAAAAGTTCAAGCTCAACAAAGAAGGTACAAAAGGGGCCAAACAAGGCCTTAGAGGGGGAGCATCCGACCACCCAACACCAAAGTCACTAAAGAAATTACATTTTTGGCGACTACTTTTGGCGACGACGTCAATTTTTCATCGCCAAAAGTATATTTTTGCGACACAGTGATCAATTTCGTTGGTAAAAGTATACCTTTACGACGCAATTTGTTGCCGTCGCTAAAAAGGCATAACATTATTTTAGCGCCAAATTTTGGTTTTGGCGCCAAAATTTCAAAACTTTTACCTACGAGGCTTATGTTTTAGCAACACAATGAGCGTTGCTATTAGTTGTTTACTTTTGGCGATGACAAGTTGGCGTGGGCAAAGAGTTAAACATTTAGCGAGATAACACTATTCGTCGGTAAAAGTTGCTAGTGAAACAAGTGATCTAGTGATTTGTGTTTTTATTATAACTTTTGAAAGAATTTTAAATATTCTAGTTATTGAATTGTAAAATTAATGTGATCATTGAATTAGATCACAAAAATGAACCCATCAAGCCAAACACACTCTTTAAGTTGAGATGGTTAATTTGAGATAATTTAGAAAAAGTGGTTAGATTATCAATTTCAATATGTTAGTTTTATTTTTATAAACTAGTTTCAAATTTTTTTTCTAAAAAATTAAAAAAAAATTGGGTGAAAAATTAAAAAATACTTATTATTTTTGTATAATTTTATCTTTTAGGTCATAAATAATTTTTAAAATTTTAAAATATATTTTTGATTTTTATTACTCTCAAATTAATTTTAATTTTTTCAAAAAAAACAAATCTAAAAATTGTTTCGGATATATATTTTTAAGTGTGATCTGCCTTTGGTGAGGCAGTGGCAATTTCCCTCCAAAATTCCACCCTCCCCTCCCTTTTTTTTTTTTCCCTCCGTTATCAAATCCCCCTCATCACTCTCTACGATTTCACTCTTGCACACCCTTCTCTCACAATTCGTAGTTCTCTCTTCCTCATGATTCACTCTTGATCACCGGTTTGTGCGTTTGTGCTGCCGTGCGAGAGGTCGGTGCTCACTCTGCCCCTATAGATTTGTTCCCTTTTGCTTTGTATCTCTCTCTCTCTCTCTCTCTCTCTCTCTCTCTCTCTCTCTCTCTCTCTCTCTCTCTCAATTTCTTAAATTATAAATAGCTTTGATTTTTATTTTGTCCCTTTCCCAGACTATACAGTCAATTGGAGTGAAGCGTTGAGTAGTAAATTTAATTAATTCCTAGTGATCGAAACTTGACAACGACGACGAAGGTGTGCACGTTAAACCAGTAGAGAGAGAGAGAGAGAGGAGCCGTGTTGTGCCCTGTATCTGGATGCGACTCGATCGGCGATGCCTAAGATGAAGCATCTGCTGCGAAAGCTTCACATCGGCGGTGGCTGCAACAACGGCAACCACCACCCGTCACAGCCGCAGACGGTGGAAGTGACACCGCCGTCGTCTTCTTCTTCGGCTTCATTGGAATTGGCATTGATGAGAATCAGAGCGGTTGAGTCGGCGGAGAATTCGGTTGATTTCAATTTCTTTGAAGAGGAGTTTCAGGTACAACTTGCCCTAGCGATCAGTGTTTCCGACCCCGATTCACGCTAGGATCCTGAAACAGTACAGGTCAAGGATGCCAAGCAGATTAGCTCAAGGTGTGTGCCCTCTGAAACCCTGACTGAGTCTCTCTCTTCGGTATTGGGTAATTCTTTAATTTTTTTTTTTACATTGCATATGGCAATCTTTTGTATGTGCTTTGGTTGCATTTATTGGCAAATTTAATCGAATTGCTTCAATATTCTTACTCCAAATCTGTGTTTTTTTGTTTATAGATATTAATGAGTCACATTTCAATTTTATATTTGATTCATAGCTTCAAATTGATTAGATTCTACTATAGTTATTTTTGTGTACATATGTACCAAGGTTTCAAATAATGGTGGCATTGATGCGGTTTTGAGGTGTAACGGGCTTAGCATAACTGGTGCGGCAACCAAAGCTGTAAAATTGCATTTGTTGAGGTTTAAAATGTCTTTTTAAGTGGATTTAGTACTAAATTTTATATGATTTTTAATGGTGTCGTAATAACCAGTTAGAGGTTTTACCTGAATTTATCTGTTTTAGAGAAATGAATCCAGATGCTGTCATTCAAATAATAATAAATCACTACTAAGGACAATTATGTGCAAAATACGATGATTATTTATTTATCATTTGATAAAGCGCATGTTAGGTAGTTGTTTATTAAGTTTGGTTAGTCACATAGTCATTCTATGCCAATTAATGGTGTAAATCTGAGTTTGGGGGTGAAGGAACTTATATTATGGAATTACTGCTGATGCTTTCATTTTGGAATAATTTGTGATATCTACAACTATACAAAAATGCATATTTACTCAAACTATTAAATCTTAATGATAAAAACTGGATGGCACATGCTTGATTGAAACACATGGTTACACCTCTCTCCGTGCGTGTGCATGCAACATATTACTCTCTTTTCTCCATGTTCAATTTCTATACCAATATTGATAGTACATAAAGAACTCTGAATCTGGTATGCACTTACTAGTTCTTGTATTGAAGCTACTACAGGTTATTGTTGTTGTCTTCTTTAGCTTAATACACATGAATAACTGAAAGTCTGGAATTTTTATTTTTTAATCTTTCATAAAATTGCAGTGATTCTTTTTGATGGTGTGAAGTATAGTATATATATATATTTGGGCTCTAATTGAAGCTGATAACTCTGCGACATAGGTTTTGAGGCAATTTGATAAATGACATGACCCTTCATGTAGGTGTGATGTTTTGCAAAAGGATCAAGTCTTGGAGAATCATGTCCATTGTTAACATCATATAAATGCTCCAAATTAACATAGTGTAGCATATATTTGATAATTTGACTTGCAGTCAATCCAAAGAGAAGGCAACAATGGATATGCACCAAATTCCATTAAAAAAAACAATAGAAGATTATATTCATATTACTCTAGGACATATCCTTACTAGTCAAATTATTGCTGCTAAAATTATTTGTTGGTCAATATAACCTCTAGCAAAATGAGTAATTCAAGTGGGGCAGCAGTGAAGACAATGGTGAACAAATATTAAGTTTTGTTGTCTAGGCTTGATTATTCATATAAATGGAGAGATTGAAGAGATGTGTACCATAGAATTAAGGTTAAGAGATGGTCTAATTGGAGAAGGGATTCAGTTGTATTGTGTATTCAAGGTATACAACTGCAATTAAAATTTAATTTTTAGGAAAGAACCATTTTCTATTGGAGAAAATGTTGTGTAATCAATGATCACATAGGGCGAGCATAGTAGAAACTGAGATCTTTAGATTGATGTATAGGAAGGCAATAAAGGATAAAATTAGGAATTAGTGTTTTCTTAAGATTGTGCAAGTAGAATTCATTGGAGAGTGAGAGAAAACAAATTAAGATGGTTGGATAACATGCAAAAGAGATGATTGATTGCATGGTTTAGGAAAATGATGAGATCTAGGAAATGTAAGGATAAAAGAGAACCAAAAAGCGCAGACATTTCTACGCAATGTGTCCTATTATCTTTCAAATTTTCTTTTGCATGCAACACACTGCGGGCACTTGGAGGAGATGTGTGTCCATCACTTACACATACATGGAACACATTGCAATTTTGAAGAAAATAACTTGAAAGCCAATGATTAAATTCAGAATATACCTTTTTTAATATATTTTATTTAATCCCTTCTCCTTTAGGTGTGTAATTCGGGATTTCTAAAGCCTAAAATTTTCATTTTATTTATGAGTATAGCCTTGTAATGTAGATGTTAGTACTTCTTGTTCACACTTCTTTTTCAATATATAGAATGTGAAAAATATTTTCTTAATATTTTGATATAATAGAATATAAATGTATTTGCGATGTAAAAATTGAAGAAATTGTTATTATTCTTCTATATATATGTAAAAATCTATATTTATGTGTTG
This sequence comes from Camellia sinensis, assembly GCF_004153795.1. Classification (NCBI taxonomy): domain Eukaryota; kingdom Viridiplantae; phylum Streptophyta; class Magnoliopsida; order Ericales; family Theaceae; genus Camellia; species Camellia sinensis. Next base: position 647,102 of record NW_021025624.1, on the reverse strand, counting down.
TGTCCCTCTCGTATGGTCTTAATTTTTTGAAATTGCTACATCGAAGTGTACATATCATGTCATATATGTGCTTCTTAGACACAAAAAGTTAATGCAGGCTATGGTTTATGAAACTAAAGATGGAAAAATAGAATTCATGTAGTCGGCCCAAAACAATTTGTTTAAAGCTTTGAGTTGAGTTGGACAGAGACCTATGAAGAAATCATTTACACTGTTGGTGAAAACAAACTACCCCTCCCGCACTTTCCCCCTGTTTTTCATTTGATATTATGATAATTTTAATGTTTCTTACAATGATTTTATTTATTCATATTTAGCAACTTGATCTCTCCTTCCCCTTATTGAATTAATAATGTGCTAGCTTCTGTTTCCCTTGGTTGCTCCCCGTTTGTTTCATTTTTGTGCCTTTAACTTTGTTCATGGGTGCATCATTTCTTGCTTGAATGGACCAATCACTTTATGCGGTCCCAATATTTGGTCTTTAATGGTGTAATGAGCTGAGTTCTCCTCTTATCCTTCCTTCGACAGATTAGTAAGGCTTTGTTTGGCAACTTAGCCACTAAAAAAAAAAAATCGAACATCTCAGTAACTTTTTTCAAAAAGTTAAAAAGCTACTTAAAAAAACAATTCCCAAATGAGGCCTAAGTTATGTTCTAAATAATATCCTATCCTCACATTCGTTATATCTTGTGCCTACATTCTTGTAGAATGATCGGAATTTTTTTTTGGGATCCTTCCTTGAAGAGTACAGTGAGTTGCATCCATACAATATTCTTTGCATATTCTTTACCCAATAACTTGGGTTTCTTGCATTGGTTTTTTCTGGACTTGTGGTTGCATCATCTCTACCCTCTTTCTGATGTAGTTGATGCTACATCTACACATGTATTCCAAACCATTCATTTTGTTTATTTATCTGGCAGCCCTGATGATTAGGAGTGTTTCCTAGATTACTTAGGTTGTTTGCTCGAGGATGACAGTAGCTGGTGTAATGCTGCTGATAGTGATCCAATTCATCCGTCAAAATCTGTGGACTGCAAGCTTGCGCACTTGTCAGATAAAGTGGTGCACATTTTAATCCTTGCATTACATAAATTATTGTTTGGTACAGTTCTTTCCACAAAAGTTTATGCTGAATTTGATTTGTGTGACTTGGATGTGTGCAGTTTGATTCTCATATATTAATTGCGCCAGCTTTTGTACAAAAGTTATTCGCAGAAGCCAGTACTGACTCTGCAAGATGTCCATACTTGGCAAATCTTGAGATTGAAAGGAGGAAATTCTTGTTTGGAAAGGGAGATGATGACAAACTAATCGAGGCTCTAATGCAATATTTTTTCAGGTATAGTACAACCTTTATGAATTTCTTACTTTTTTGGGCAAATTACATATACCCCCCTCGAGGTTTAGCAAAATTACAGATACCCCCTGAGGTTTGAGAAATTACAGATACCCCCTGAAGGTTATATTTGCATAACAAATTAGGGGGCAAATTGTTATGAAAATATAAACCTCAGGGGGCAATTTGTTATGAAAATATAAACCTCAGGGGGGTATCTGTAATTTCTGAAACCTCAGGGGGTATCTGTAATTTAGATAAATCTCGAGGGAGGTATATGTAATTTTCCCTAATTTTTTTGATGAACTATGGGAAAATGCTATATCACATGGACTTAGGTACAAGTGTCGGGCTTGTGCCTAAGCATTAGACCACCCTAACTCTAAATATTAGGATATAGGGATATGTATCCAAATTCTATGTTACATGAACATGTCTTGAACATTTAAATATATTACATATTGTATAATATTTTGACTTAATATGATATTAATTATTTAGAAATGTATTTGAAATCAAATAGGAATTGGGATTCAGGGGAAAAAGGGGATTTCTATCTCCTATCCACATGAATGGCTATAAATTTATCTTTACTATCAAATGTAAGTCTTTTCTTCTTCTAACATCATAAAAAATTAGACGATCCAAGCTTCAAATTTTTCGGAAGCTGGACATGTTACACTTGTGAAATTCAGCCGTAACAGGCAGTGACTGCCCATGCCACGTGTGTGTGTGAAGCCATTAGATCAATCATGGCAGTTACCAAGCTTATGGCAGTTACCAAGCTTGAAGCAGTGAGATTTGACAGGGTATTCTAAGCATAGAAAAACTCGTGACAAAGTTTCAAAGAGTAGTGCGCTTTATATAATAGTATAGATATGTATTTTTTTTTTTTTTTTGCAATTATAGTTTCAATAGTTTCATGATTCATACTATTGAATTTTATATATTAGCTATTCTTGTAAATTGTGGACGTTAAAAGTGACATAGATTACTTGTTTTTATATATTTATTATATGTCGTATATTTGAATATTATACATCAATTAGGCACCTCAATTAGGATTGTATATACTGGATTGATGAGACCTAAGAAAGTTTCATGTTTTGACAAATCTTGAACTTGCCTTGCCCCTTTTAAAACCTTGAGCTACATTACATTGCTCTTGAAATCACTAGACTGATGAAAGCGCACAAAGACAAAAATTGGTAGTTGGATTGTTCCAACAGAGTTTATTTATTTATTTATTTTGCTTGGAGACAGAGAGTTTATTAAATAGTGTAATTCTGCACAGGTTGATCAGCATACTAGTTTCTTTTTTATCTCCTTTTAGCCGAGTATTTATGCATGTGTACATTCTCTTTGCTTCTCTTCCTAGAATACTCGTTGTTGTGTGTTTTTCAGAATGCTTTCTAATAGAGAATTAGCTAGACACTCTTGAAGAAGAAAACAAGCCCATTTGACTAAGCTAGAAACACAGGTTTTGTCCTTTATCTTGTCCCTTGGGACCCAGCCTATAACACTCTGCACTTTCTCATCAAAGAATACAACACATGTATTTGCTGCATTAGATAAGCCAACTGTCATGTACAGTAGTAACAAGAAATTACTCTCCAACAATGTAAATTTGAAAGAGGTTAGTCATATGTGCCCTTTCAACTCTGCTGCTTTTCCGGACAAGTAAATTTGGTTCTCTCTCTTAATTTAAAGTTTTTTCCCCCTCATCATCGTCAATTGAAATGTTGGAACTTGATTCTTTTGTATTTTTGCTTAAACACACTTCTTGAATTGGAAAAGAAGAAATCTTTAATTGTTATTCTAGTCCATGCTTCTAAAGGTAATTATATGCCACTTCTTGGTAATTTTAGCTCAACAGTTTGTTGATGTTCTCTGTTCTGGTGTATCTGCTATATATATATGTTGTTCTGCTCTGCTAATCTGGTGTATGCGTAATTATTTACTCTGTTTTAGGTTTGATTTGTTCAACAAAGATTGGATTCTACTCTCATCTATTCATTTTAGGCCCTGATTCTTGAAATCCAGTGATTATTAAGGTAAATGTTTTTCTTTTATTTCATTAGCATAAGAAATATGAATGAAATTATGGAATTCAGAATATTTGAATTGTTTAGTATATTTAAGTGATTTACGGATTATAATTTTATAGTTTTTATTTTATTTTTTATTTGTATCTCATAATGCATGCTATCAACTTATTATGATATCTAACTTTTCGAGGGACTGCTCATATAACACCTAGCTTATTGATGAATTCAACCTTATATGTTACTTCTGTTAGATCGCCACTAATCCCAAAAGGTCAAGTTGTGTGGAAAGAGGCCCAACAATGCATATTGAGCTCTCCGACACCCTCGTCATGTGCAATCCCGTCTTGCATGTGGAGATGAAAACATCCTAACATGTGGAGAAACAAAATGCCAACAAGGAAACAAATGCATATATAGAACTTGAACCTAAGACCTTTATTAACCTGTGGTTTGACACCTTATTAGACAAACACTAGTAGTCCAGAAAATTTAAGACCTTAGGAAAGGGGCCCAACAATCATTACTTTGCTCTCCAATACTGTCACTTGGATTTATCTTTGAAAATGAATTTTCAGTTAGCCTTGATGCATCACTACAGTATGTACTAAGCATTGTAGTCTATCATGGTTACTTGCACTTTTTTACCCCTTTATGCCATTTTCAAGTATGGCTAGTCAGAGTGTTAATGTAAATCATGTATGATGTATCCACTTCCTACCGTGTCATTTACATGTAAGTTTGTGCACTTTTGTGTTATTTCTTCCCTGAGAAAAACCTAATTGGGTCTGTGATGTGCAGGTCGCCATGGATCATACCAATTCAAAGATTGGAACAGATGTACCACCAAGCAGTACTCCAAACTGGACAATTAACATTTCAGATGTGAGAAAAATACTTACTAAAAGTGCACACTAGTCGGTGCTTATAAGAAGTTCTTTTTATTCATAAACTGGACATCAGTGTGAATGTCTAAACCACTAGTTGGTGCTTATAAGAACTGCTTTTTATGAATTGGGTATCAGTGTGAATGACTACACCTTTGTCTTCAAATGCCTATATTCGGATATGTGTCCCCCTTATGTCACCAAGATGATGAGCACAGAATTTTGGACTTTGTTGAAGTGACTAAGATTCTGTCTTGCGTGAATCTATTATCTGCCAGTTTAACCAGTTTTGATTTCTTTAAATTTTGTTTTGCAAGTGGCAGGAGCCACGCCGCATTCAAAATTCAGTTAATGCAATTTGAATATTTCTTCTCCGTAATCACATTTTCTTAGTCATTACATGTACTTAGCTATTCTTTTACTTTTTTTTTCTTTTTTTTTCATAAGTAAGAACAGTTAAAGTCAGTAATATCTCACTAGCTACCTCTGAGAAGGATATTAAGGAATTCTTCTCTTTTTCTGGTGATATCCAGTATGTTGAAATGCAAAGGTCAGCTCTCTTGACTTACCCAGTGTTAAATTTCTTGCATAATCAATGCTCCATAGAGTTTGTGGCACGTTCTGCAGGGAAACTAAAACATCTTAGCTTGCATACGTTGCCTTCAAGGAATCACAGGGAGCAGATACAGATATGCTTTTGACTGTATGTCAATTGATTTTCTATATCAGTCTTGATCTCAATTTTTTCGTTGAATATTTTTAAAATAAAAAGATTTTGACTGAACGATGCAGTTCTGTACAATGTTGTAGAAATCAAACGTATCCGGAAGTCATGAAACCCTAATGTATGAAACATGTGCCTTATATTTTGTAAAATTAGGAAATTTCTAAAATATTTAGTTTAATAAAGATGTACGCAAAAAAAAATACAGAAAGAAAAGAAGATAACAAAACTTTACTTACAAAGAAAAAATTCTCAGTTAGGGGCTCACTCCTTGGAAATTTTTTGTCATGTGAACCGCAAGGTCTCACCTGAACAGTTTTTTAAGCCTCCTGATGGGAAGCTTGGATGTGTAAGCTTCCCAATCTTTAGAAATATTTTTTATGCAAATGGGTGCCATTTCAAAATTTCTATTAACCCTTAGATTTATTTTTTATTTTTATATTTTTGGCCTTTTTGATTCAGGGATCCACAATTGCTGATCTTTCAGTCTCTATTGCACGGGTTGAGAATTACCAGCTGCCTCCTATGCTCCTCCCCTAACCCCTGTAAGTACCACGACTATTAAAAATAGCACTTTAGTATCTGTTTTTATAATACTGTTCTATCTATTCATTCTAAAAATTTATAGATAATGCGAATGTAAAAAAAGTTGGATGGGCTAATGGCAGGTAAATTGGTCATGGACCTACTCACCTGATCTTGAGGACCACATTGTAGTTTTTTGGAAACCTTAGTCGCTTTACTGAAACCGCTATTAATGAATATATCAAGTCTTTTGTTTTAACTAATAATGTTTATATATCAATGGATTTTATGTGTTTCAGCATGCATAGTGGTATTTTTAGGTTATTGGGTTAAATCATCTGAAAGAAAATTAGGGTTAAGTAAGAAGAGAAGAAGGAAGAAGAAGAGCAGAGAAATAAGTTTAGGGCTTTATCATCTACTCTGCACCTCAGAATGTATTTATATTAGTGCGATATGAGATTACAAAACTACCTTTAAAATAATATGAAAAACTAACAACTCTAACAATCTAGTTTAGATCAACTACACTTGCAGACCAGTTTATATATTGGCTGTTTATCCTTGTGCCTTGTAAGTTCACAATACTGGTCTCTTGTACTTAAAAAATGAGGCCTCGTGGTAAATAAGTTCTATTGGGTATTTCCTGCAGTTTTAGTTATTAGTACATTTAGTACTTAGGGTGGCAGAATGTTTGGAAAATCATACTGTTTTATGTTATTGCCAGGTTATTTGCTATAGGAAAGTACCATCGGAAGAACAAATCAAAGACCTGTTGCGCAAGAAGAACTTTGAGGAAGCCATCTCCCTGGTGGAGGAGCTTCAAAGTGAAGGTGAAATCACAAAGGAAATGCTGTCCTTTGTTCATGCTCAAGTGGGTTTCCTCTTGCTGTTTGACTTGCATTTTGAGGAAGCAGTAAATCACTTCTTGCTGTTAGAAACTATGTAACCTTCTGAAATATTCCCATTTATCATGCGAGACCCAAATCGGTGGTCATTGCTAGTATATACTACACTTGCTTATTTCTATGGTCATGATATATACTACATTTGCTTGTGATATTGCTTCAACACCAGGCTGCTGATTGTGCTAGTTATTGATTAGCAAATTTGGCTGGAAAAATTTCTTTCTGGCAAATTATAAGTAGCTAATACCAAACTAGGAATGGTTTTTATGCTATACTTTGTTTTTCTTTTCCTTTTTTGGTTCAGTTTCATGGTTTCTTTGGAGTTTTAAACTAGGAAATCGTGCATCACTTGCATAAACTAAAGGTTTCTTATGCTTTGTCACACTTAATTACAGATAATGATTGATGCAGTGACCTGTGAACTAATACTTCATAGAGATTTTTTTCCTCACTAGTTTTTAATTTGAGAGTTTCTTGGTAATTCTACATGTTGATTGGTGTTAAAAGTAAGTATTTTATTATGAGGTGTTGTTACTTGCTCAATTGTTGGTAGTTATTATTTGTGTTGGTCTAGGATTCTGGAAAAGTTTATTTGCTAAAACTAAGTATTCTTGTGAGTGTATTTTCTAAAAGTTTCTATTTAATTTAAATTCTAACTTGAGCTGGGTTGTGAGTCTTTAATCCAGCCTGTTATTAACTTAAATAATTTCTTCAAAATTTGAGTTCCATCTGGTCATAACTTTGCTTGTGCCTTTGATGTAAGATGAGGTTTAAATACAATGAATGCTTTGTCTTGGTTAATGAACGATTGCGGAAATTTTTGTTGATTTGAATGGGGATAGCAGTCATGATTCATGGTTATGGTTCATTTCTTTCCCTTTCTTTTTCTTACTTTGTGAATTTCTTCTTCTACGGAACTTCTCAAAGCCCTTTGTATCACTAGAATCTAATCAAACACTTTGAATACTTTTGAACTCCCCCCCCCTTTTTTTTCCCATCATTCAAACCGAAATATCTAGGTAATCTTGCATAAGGGAAGCTCTAATTTAATTCTTGTGGAGTTCATGTGATACAAACATTGTTAGAGAATCTCACTTGTACATAACAACTTGGAACTACTTTAGTTGGAGCCGCAAACCCCCCCCCCCAAAAGTATCCTCTTATTGCAATCAGGGAGGCACCCACACCACCTTCCATACTAGTATATCCCAACAATATTGTGACTGGGGGATTCTCTCTCTCCCACGTAGGCACTTGCATGCTTGCTCACCATGTTCTTTATCTTTTTAAATGAAATTGAAAAGATAATAGATGGGTTGATTTGATATGAAAAAATGGTTTCAGGGGCTCTTAACCCAACATGATGTGAACTTGTCCTTTATCTCTTAGATTTATTTTATCTCTAGTTGCTTGGTTTTGCTTGGAATATTGTTTTATACACTCTTGAAGAGTTTGGTCTTTTCTCAAAGTATGTAAGAAGGGAGGGATTGCTTGAACTTTACTAAATTTGTGGGATAAGTAGTAGTGATAGCATTTAAGAAAGAGATTAGGAAATTGTATATCTTGGTACTTTTCATGTTGTGGAGCACTCCACTGTTACTTAACTTTGCATATAAATATTTGATGACTGGTCTTATTTGGGGCAATTTGTTGTGAAATTACTCGATTTCATAGTAGCACAGAAACAGGAAGATGCTATCTTAGCTGGATTACGACTTTGTGTGTGTGTGTGTGCTCTGTTGCAAATATAATTTAAAATTCTGCGTGTGATTTATACGTCTTGAAATAGTCTACCTCTATCACTTAACCATTGGGACATGCTTAATAAGCAGGTCTTGCAACTATTCTTTCAGTTCTTTCACTTCAGCAGTAGCCATTCTGTAGGGAGTTTTTGAAATAGGCTGAGTGCCTGGCACAACTTCAATGGTGAACTCTATCTCCCTGTTTACTAATTCCCCTGGTAATTCATTTGGAAACACATTTGGAAATTCTTTAACAATAGGGATACTGTTCAATTTTACATTCACAGATTGTTCAGATAGCACACAACACAAATAACCCTGGCATCCTTTCCTGATCAATTTACATGCTTTCATTGCAGATATCAAATAAGGTAGAGGCACTACCCCGTTACCCACAAACACAATTTCTTCCTGTTCCGGTGGTTTAAATGCAACTCGTTTTGTTACACTTAAAACAAGCTCCTGACACACGGTAATAAACTCCGCGATGCCTTTTACTACAAACATTGCATATTGGAGATGTGTCTCGGGAAGAATTAGAAGTACTTGAGGAGCTCGTATTCTACTTTTTGGAAAATTTCTTTTTCGAAAAGAAGCCTTGCCTTTTACTACCCTTCCAGTCAGTTGTTGATTTGGCCTGTCTGGCTATGTTAGCTTCTGATATTATGGCCCGGTCCAGCACTTCAATATAGGTCTCCAGTTTGAGAACATTCACCCTTTCTAAGATATCATCTCGAAGTCCTCCTTCAAAATGTCTTGCTTTCTTGTGGTCAATGTCAACCACATGTGGTGCAAATCTAGCCAATTCAATAAACTTGGCTTCATACTCAGCTATTGTCATACTGTTTTGTTTAAGTTCCATAAATTCTGACACTTTTCTGTCACGGACACACTGTGGAAAGTATTTGTCATAGAAAATTTCCAAGAACCATGCCCAACCAATATCTTTATGGTTTTCACGCATTAGCATCCACCACCTTCTTGCCTCATCTTTAAGAGTAAAAGTGTCTAGCAATACTTTCTGTGTTTCTAGGCAAGGAAACACTTCAAACAGTTTCTCTATGCCAAGGACCCATGCTTCAGCCTTTAACAAATCCAATCCCCCATGAAATTGTGGCGGTTTCATTTTCTTAAACTCTTTGGTGAGAGCTATTATTCGGTCATCATTCTGAATATCTTGGATAGGTGGTATTGGAGGAGGAGGCGGAGGATGTGGTGGTTGCCACTGTTGTTGCTGCCTCAATGTTTTTGCCATTTCCTGTATCAATCTTTCCATTCTATCCATTCTGGCAGTAGAAGACTCCTCCATTTCATCACCTCTTGCTCTTACCATTTGATTAGACTTGCATTATTCTTTATACAAAAGGTTCACAAGTATGCATATACTAAAGAGCACACATATTCAAATAATTTGTAATGCAAGTAAATCATAAGCATATAGCACATAATCATTCATCTTGAAACATTCCAGCATGTTCTTAATGCTTTCAGATTCGTATTCATCACATGAATGCATTCTAGATCTTTTCTAGATGCCTATTGCTCATTTGGACAAGTGTATGAATTATTAACTCGTGCTCTGATACCACTTTGTCATGACCCGAACCCATCCCTATGGATTAAGGTCATAACTGACCAATAATCCAGGGATTACCTATGGCCTCAAACCAAATAAACATATATCATCAGAGTTAAGGGGCCAAACGGAAGCAAACGTAAAAATTGTCCATAAAGCCGTGCTTACATGGCACATCAAAACATCAAATATATGTATTGGTTAATAACTCACACCAAAAGGAAAATAACTTAAAATTTCATACACACAGGATCATTCAAGTCTTAGTCAGCCAAGCCAAAACTTATATACAAAAGCGATCCAACGTTTTTGCCAACATTGCAAAATTTATAACATAACAAAAGAACAAAAGGGCAAAAACAAGCCTCGTGCGTGAGACGTTTAGGCTGACTCCTCAAAACTTGACTGTTTCTCACATGCTTCACCGGGGCTGGGTTTGGACATCTCTTGGCTCACCTACATACACATGAATAAGAATGAGCGAAAGCCCAGTGAATAATATCAAATAAAGAAGATACATGAATGAAGTTTGAAATAGATATACATAATAAGACGGCCTTAGGCCCATTTATGGTTTTATCTAGTATATTAGATGGCTTCAAACGGCCTCTGGCCCATTTCATTCATGTTCAACGGCCTTTGGCCTAATCATTCATGTCCGATGACCTTTGGCTCAATCACTCATGTCCAACGGCCTTTGGCCCAATCATTCGTGTCCAACGGCCTTTGGCCCAATCATTCATGTCCAACGGCCTTTGGCCCAATCGTTTATATCAAACGGCCTTTAGCCCATTCGTTTGTATCAAACGGCCTTTGGCCCAATCACATGGCATAACAAATATTGTCCACCGTTCAAATCAACAAGCTTATGAAACTCAAATAAGAGTAAACCATTGGTCAAACGATATACTTTAAATATCTTTTCTAAGATATTACTCACAGTGTTCTGCCAGTGGATTCGTCCTTGTGCTCGACCCTACATAAATCATAACACATAATGGGTCACAAGCAATTCAATCCGTTCTTAATTTACTCATTCCTCTTAGGCCCCTTTCTTATCTTTTCTCTTAATTCATTCACCATGCTCAATGCATGCCTAAGAGTGCTTAGAAGTGAAAGAGAACGGAAAACAAGGCTTCCCGCTCGAGCGGACCACTTTGGTCTGCAAAAGTGCTTGTTGCCTCATTTTTGCGCTCAAGCTCAACTTTGGACGCTCAAGCTGAGAGTCAAAATTATGTGTACAGACGCTTGAGTGTAACCCTTCCCGCTCGAGCAGACATCAACGACTACAAAAGTTTTGGGAACTAATATTTCACGCTCGAGCGGCTATGTCCCCGCTCGAGCGGACACGCCAAATTCTGGAATTTTCAGAATTGTTCTTGAAGTTCAAACTCAATGTCCAAGGTTTCAAAACTCAAGTTTTGGACACAATTACATAGAAACACATCACATAATATGAGAACATAACCAATATGAGGCCAATTGTTCAAAATCGTGATTTAATTCTCAAATTAGCTCACAAAACACATAGCTTCATGATAAACTTCAATGTACATATCACCAAACTCCATAACTTCATGAATTATACATGCATATGTAATATAGACTCCAATACCATTTCAAATGACACAAGTGATGTTTATACTCATGAAGCTCAACAAAACCATGCTTGTATGTATGATCCAACACTCAATTTTTCATAATTAACATGCTACATGTTAGATTATACAAATTCATGGTAATTTCTTACATGCATGCATTCATTGACTTCAAATTCATCAAAATCAACTCAATTTATCTTGAGTTCATATGATTACAACTCAAATACATGAATTCATATCAAATTACTCACCTAAAGGCTCCACTCTTCACAAATGTAGTTAAATCTTGACTTAATCTTCAAGATCACCAAACTTTTTGATCAATTCTCTATCTTGAGCTCCCTCTCTCTCTAAATTCGGCACTCTTTCTCTCTCTAGAGTGTAATCTCAGCCAAGGGGAGAAATGATCTCAAAAGCAATGCTAAAAAATGTAAATAAGCCATATATATATATATATATATATATGTTGGCCTAATCAAATGATTAAAACTAAGTAATTGAGCCTAATTTAATCGTTTTGCATCTAATTATTTTGATCCAAATAAATTTTCAATTAAATTTCACCATAGGCTCTAAAAATTACGCTAATCACAATGGTGTAATCAATTTCGGTTTCTGTGGCCGATAAGGACTTCAATTTAAATTCTAAAGCAGAAACTCAAACAGATTTTCCCTACGGTGAACAGATAGAAATTCAAAACCACATATATTCATATAAATGACACTCAAAATCATATTAAACACATAATCAAAATCATAATTAAGATCAATTAGCATAATACGGAACAAGGTTATCACAAATTTGCTGAGTAATTTACAGATTTACTGAGAAATTTACTGAGAATTTACTGAGAATTTATTGAAAATTTACAGGAATTTACTTACAATATACTAACTAATTTACTGAGAATTTACTAAGTAATTTATTAAACTTAGAATTTACTGAGTAATTTTCTGAGAATTTACTGGTAATTTACAAAGGAACTTACTGAGAATTTACTAGGAATTTACTATGAATTTACGGAATAATTTATTCTGAATTTACATAGAATTTACTGAGTAATTTTCTATGTAGTATACTGAGAATTTACAGAGTAATTTACTAAGAATTTACTGTGAATTTACTGAGAATTTATAGAGTAATTGATTGAGAATTTATTGAGTAATTTACTGAGAATTTACTAAGTAATTTACTGAGAATTTATTGGAAATTTACTGGATACTTTACTGAGAATATACTGAGTAAGTTCCTGAGCAATTTATTGAAAATTCACTGAGTAATTTATTGAGAATTCACTGAGTAATTTACTGAGTAATTTATTGAGAATTTAATGAGTAATTTACTGGTAATTTACTCAGTAATTTATTGAGAATTCACTGGGAATTTACTAAATAATTTACTGAGAATTTACGGAGAATTTACTAAGTAATTTACTGAGAATTTTCTGAGAATTTATTGAGTAATTTACAGATAATTTATTGAGAATTTCACTGAGAAATTTACTGAAATTTACGGAGTAATTTACTGAGAATTTATCAAGAATTTACTGAGTAATTTACTGAGAATTTGCTAGGAATTGACTGTGTAATTTACTGAGATTTTTTTAAAAATTTATTGGGAATTTAATGAGTAATTTACTAAGAATTTAATGAGAATTTAGCAGGAATTTACTGAGTAATTTAATGAGAGTTTACCGAGTAATTTATTGAGTAATTACTGAGAATTTACTAAGAATTTATTGAGTAATTTACTTCGAATTTACTGAGTAATTTTCTTAGAATTACTGGGAATTTACTGGGTAATTTGCTGAGAATTTACTGCGTAATTTTCTGAGAATTTACTAGGAATTTACTGAATAATTTACTAAGTAATTTGCTGAGAATTTATTGGGAATTTACTGAGTAATTTACTGAGAATTTATTGAGCAATTTACTGAGAATTTACTGGGAATTTAATGACTAATTTGTTGAGATTTTACTGAGTAATGTATTAAGTAATTTACTGAGAAGTTACTGAGCGATTTACTGAGAATTAAATAAATATTATTGAGAATTTTCTAAGTAATGTACTGAGTAATTTATTGAGAATTTACTTAGTAATTTACTGAGTAACTTAGTTAGAATTTACTTAGAATTTATGGGGAATTTACTGAGTAATTTAATCAGAATTTATTGGGAATTACTGAGGAATTTACTGAAAATTTATTGAGTAATTTACTAAGAATTTACTAGGTATTTTTTTAAGAATTTACAAGGACTTTACTGAGGAATTTACTGAAAATTTATTGAGTAATTTACTGAGAATTTACTGGGTATTTTTTTTGAGAATTTACAAGGACTTTACTGAAAATTTACTGAGTAATTTATTGGGAATTTACTAGGAATTTAGTGAGAATTTACTGAGTAATGTACAAATAATTTACTAGGAATTTACTAAGTAAGTTACTAAGTGATTTACTGAGAATTTACAGAGAATTTACAAGAATTTTATTGGGAGATTTACTTAGTAATTTCCTGAGTAATGTACTGAGTAATTTTTTGAGTAATTTACTGAGAATTTATTAGGAATTTACTGAGTAATTTATTGAGAATTTACTGGGTATTTACTTAATAAGTTATTGGGAATTAACTGAGTAATTATTGAGTAATTTACTGGAAATTTGCTGAGTAATTTACAGAGGATTTACTGAAAATTTATTGGAAATTTACAAGTAATTTTCAGTTATTTACTGAGAATTTACTAGGATTATACTAAATAGTTTACCGAGAATTTATTGAGTAATATACTGAAAATTTACTGGGAATTTACTGAGAATTTCATAGGAATTTACTGAAAATTTTCTGAGAATTTACTTAGAATTTATTGAGAATTTACTGGGAATTTACGAACTAATTTACTAATAATTTACTTAGTAATTTATTTAGAATTTGTTGTGAATTTACTGAGTAATTTACAGAGAATTTATTGAGAATTTATGGGGAATTTATTGAAATTTACTCAGAATTTACTAAGAATTTAATGAGAATTTATTAAGTAATTTACTGAGAGTTTACTAAGTAATTTACCGAGTAATTTCTGAGAATTTACAAAATAATTTACTGGGGGGAATTTACTGAGTAATTTACTTAGAATTTACTGTGTGATTTACTGAAAATTTACTGGGAATTTATTGAGTAATTTACAGAGAATTAACTGAAAATTTACTAGGAATTTACTGAGTAATTTTCTAGGAATTTACCGAGTAATTAACTGAGAATTTATTGGGAATTTATTTGTAATTTATTGAGAATTTACTTGGAATTTGCTGAGTAATTTACTGAGAATTTACTTAGAATTTACTAGGAATTTGCTGAGTAATTTATTGAGAATTTACTGGGAATTTACTGAGTAATTTACTGAGAATTTACTGAGTAATTTGCTAAGAATTTCTAGAGTAATTTACGAAGTAATTTACTGAGAATTTACTGAGTAATTTACAGGGAATTTACTGAGAATTTACTAGGAGTTTACTAAGTAATTTACTGGAATTTACTGAGTAATTTAATGAGAATTTACTCAGAATTTTCTAAATAATTTACTAGGAATTTACTGAATAATTTACGGAGAATTTACTGAGAGTTTACTGGTAATTTACTGAGAATTTACTAAGTAATTTACTGATAATTTATAGGAAATTTACTGAGTAATTTATTGAGAATTTATTGAGCAATTTACTGAGAATTTACTGGATAATTACTTTGTGATGTACTAAGTAATTTACTAAGAATTTACTGGGAATTGACTAAGTAATTTACTGACTAATTTGTTGAGAATTTAGTGGATAATTTACTAAGAATTTACTGAACAATTTAATGAGTAATTTACTAAAAATTTACTGGAATTTACTGAGTAAGGTACTGAGTAATTTACTGAGCAATTTACTGAGTAATTTACTGAGAATTTACTGAAAATTTACTAAGTAAGGTACTGAGTAATTTGTTGAGAATTTATTTTGTAATTTACTAAGTAATTTAGTTAGAATTTACTGAGAATATACTGAGTAATTTAGTTAGAATTTACGGAGTAATTTACTGAAAATTTATTGAGAATTTACTGCGTATCTAATTAATTCGATCTGAATCAATTTTTAATTAAATTTCATAATGGACTCTAAAAATTACGCTAATCATAATAAAGTAATCAATTTTGGTTTATGTCCCCTTTACAGCTCTCAATTTCAAATTTTAGCAGGATTCAGAGCAAATTTTGATTCAAAACTCTTACAAAACACATAATTATCATTCAATTCACACGTGGCACATATCACAATTAAAATTAAACACATAATTAAATTAATGTAATCATGATATTCATTTTGGGGTCATTACACCTGCTCATAAATTGGCAAGCCAACCAATTATTTTGGCCCTGCTGCTCATTGAGTGGTCAGGCTAAAAAAGGGTTTTAGTCCTAATGTGGTGGAAGGCTTGGTTTTGAAGTTCGAAACTGAATTCTTTTGCTGAAGATTCGAAGAATTTGCACAATATAACTTTCATCATCGAGTGTTTGGATTAAAGCCGAAGTCTTAAGGACGGTCAAAATGGGGTGTCTACAGACTACTAGAAACAACTTTGGAATTTTAATCTTCCCCCTAAATGGGCTCTTTTTTATTTGGAAAATTTTATATAGAATTTTTCCAGTTAAGGTCTTTGTAACTTTCATCATCGAGTAGAGACTGATCTTAGTTGCCCACGATGTTTAGCAAATGAGGAATCTGTTGAGTATTTTTGTTTTCAATGTCCATACTCCCAATATGTATGGAGGGGCTCTCGGTTGGGTCTGGATTTTAATATTGGTGAAGTTGTGTTAGTCAAGTATGGCTGGAAAATTGGTTTAGGATGCTCCAAATGAGGAAGCAGTGGTAGAATCAATTGAAGTCTGGTGGGGTCTCTGGGATCAAAGAAACAAAGTTGTTTACGAGGGGGTGGTTGATAATCCACATCAGGTTATTCAAAATATCAATCAACAAGTGTGGTGTCCCAATGATCAAGAATGCCGAAAACTTTAGGGATGGAATAATTCATCTAGCAGCCCTTCTTGTAATTCAGATAATGCTTTTACTGCTGTTAACAATATGTCTTGGCTGCCAGATCCGTGTTTTGACAGGATTTTGATTGATGGAGTATGGATGAAGCACACAAAACAAGATGGTGTTGGATGGGTTGCTTTGGATAGTAGTGGTAATGTTGTTGCGTACAAACAATACACTTCTATGGCCCTCTTTGCGTTAATGACTGAAGTAAAAGCATGTTTTCAAGCTTTGCAATGGTGTGTCCAACAGCATGTCAAGGCTATCACTATCCTTACGGATTGTCAAGTGTTTTTATTCAAAAGTTTAAAAAGGTCGACACGACAGATTGAGAGATTATGTATGTATATCCAAGGCTCCTAGGAAGGTAGTGGAAGCAGCACATGTAGCTGCTAAGATTGCCTTCCATAAGAGCTAACTAATGTTTGTTACTTTTCATATTCTATAATATTTTATCTTTTCTCAAAATAAAAAACAAAAAACAAAATAAAAAACTTTCAAAAATCAATTTTAAAAAATCAAAATTCAATCTAAATGAAGCCCGCCCATCATCTAGCACAATAGAGAAACTCCAGGGTTGATTTGATAGAACACGAGTAACAGTAATAAAAAGTGGAATGAACTAAAACTTTATTTTCTTCTATGTATTTGGTTATGATGAAACTTTTATGTCTATACATGT
This sequence comes from Camellia sinensis, assembly GCF_004153795.1. Taxonomy (NCBI): domain Eukaryota; kingdom Viridiplantae; phylum Streptophyta; class Magnoliopsida; order Ericales; family Theaceae; genus Camellia; species Camellia sinensis. The sequence continues at coordinate 630,007 of NW_021025624.1, read as the reverse complement.
ATATATATATTTATTTATAATTACTACAAAAAATTTTATATATTTTTTTTTACATGAAATTAAAAGACTAGTTATCATATTAATATGGATTGGGCAAAAAAAATTAGGTTTCTTGCACTGTCCTAAACAAATGTTCAAATATAAGGTAATGCTATGGGTGTGTATCATATGCATGTCATAACATTTGTAAATTGAGAGACAGCAGAGGGAGAAGGAGAAAGCATGAATGCAAAACACGGGGCTGGGGGGGTTAAATATAAGTTCTAAAATCGTGGTTGTGAACCACGATTTCACTTAAAGAAAAAATATTTACCCTAAAATCGTGGTTACAAATAGCGAGTTCATCATAAACTCGTGGTTATGAACAACGAGTTCAAAAGAAATCTATTCTTTGATGAATTCGTGGTTTCAAAAAGCGAGTTCAGCACAAAAATTTTTTGGGATGAAATCGTGCTTGTAAAAAGCGAGTTCAAAGGAAAAAAAATTTAATTAAACTCGCGTTTCGTAACAGCGAGTTTCAAATTTGGCAGGTTTCGCACGACAGGGGTGGAAAAGTGTTGAACTCACGATTGTGAAACGCGAGTTAGCTCATTTTGGAAATTCTTCCAAAACTAGGCTTAGTTTAAGAATTCCTTTATTATTTTGGCTTATTTAGGGAAATGCCCCCTAATAAACCTAATATAGCCATTGTTATGTTACAACTTAAAAATCCAAGGTCTACGCGCTCTACACCTGTCCAGAGCCAAGTGAAGCATTGCTAATTGCCGGTAAATCTGTCGCGATCTACACGCTTTTTATGTTCATATTGTATGCAACATGATGGTTAACCTTGACAAACTTGTGTCCACTATGTAATTACCCAACAATTGTTTGCATAGATCACACTACACATGACCAAGTTGTGAAATTAACATTCAGTGTGCAAGGAAGGGAAGGGCATTTAAAACTCAAGGTGCCAGTGTTGTACTCGGGCAACTGTCCACAGTGCAGGCCAGGATGTCTCTATAATCCCGTGATATTCTGAATGAGTCGTAAACATTCCCATCCCTGCTTTTCTTGTACTCAAACAAAAGGTTTGAATGGTCGAATGCAGTGAGTTTTACGAATCCATAATCATGGTCTTTGAAGACACTCCACTTGGTTTGAAGGCTAGTAAAGTCCGCAAGGCTTGCTCCACCGCCCCCAGCAACTATATGAATTGTCCCATTCAAGCTACCCTTATAATAGTGCTTCTCGTCATTCGTGCAAATGTTCTGTAGCAACAAAAACAAAAACCACCACCAAAATGTTAGTTATAACTTGTAAGAGAGTAGAACAAGTTGATTTTATTTAAATCAACATCTGAAATATTTTATTTATTCCGTATTAAGTGAAAGCTTAACAAACCCCTGATGTTGTGAGAAAGACAAAATAGTCTGCTATGATTTCTCAATAATCATTTCTTTAGTTATTTCTAATAGAAAATTTCTTGAACTTCCTTTTCCCTTTCAGTTTTATCTTTTCTTTGGTAGAACCTGAACCATGGCACACCTTGCCAAAACATAAAGTAACACATGTTTTCAGCTACTGGAAACATAATATTCGTGCATCCGAAGAAATTATTTTAGTGAAGCTTTTGTCTCATATCAATCTTTTCCCTCTACACCTCCAGAACACCATTTTTCTGGTCATCCAAAGTCATTCTCCCAAGAAAGCAATCAGAGTTGTAGGCTAGTAGCAAGTATAAGCAAGCAAACTTAAAAATTGTCCAAAAGACATTTCCACTTTCAGGGTGTTTAGGAAGTTAGATGGAACAAAAGATGAGAGCCAACTTTTCTTTAGAGTGGTTCCAGGAAAAATATCTATATATATATAAACAGAGCATTCCATCATTTGATGTGTAGTTAAGAATACCTGGTAAATGGGACATGTCCTCTCATAGTTATGCACATGGCCATAGATGACTATGTCAACCTTGTACTTCTGCCAAAGTTTCTGAAGACTCTCCCTCCCCATTGGTTCCTCGAAGGATCCTTCATCAGCATACCAATCAGCAGAAGAATAACCCAATACTCGATGCGCAAGGAAGATCAGCCACAGTTTCTGAAGACTCTCCCTCCCCATTGGTTCCTCGAAGGATCCTTCATCAGCATACCAATCAGCAGAAGAATAACCCAATACTCGATGCGCAAGGAAGATCAGCCACGGTTGTTTTTGTCTATCAACGGATGCCAGACAGTGCTGAATGAAGTTAAATTGCTCCGTTCCCTCTCTCCAATCGTGTTCTGTATCAGCTAAACAACCGTGACACCCCTTATATAATAGGGGTAAAATAATTCTGAAATCACACTGTCACCTCTTATATAATTCATGAGCAAGAGTGTATCAGCTAAACATGAGCAAGAGTGTGAAGTAGTTTTTAAAGATATTAAATAGGGTAAAATACAGTGACACCCCTTATATAATTCTGAAATCACACTGTCACCTCTTTATTATCCAAAATCACCCTGACCTCCCTTGTCAGAGAACTCAGTTAAATGACATGATAAAATGATCATAATATCCCACCCTCCCATACACTTTTGCAGCCCTTTTCTTTCTTCTCTCTCTATTTTTCTCTTCATTAATATGACACAACTCACCTTCTGAACTTGAACCACCATTCCCACTACCTCACAACTCCATCATGGACCATTCTCTTTATTCTTCTCTCTCTTCCCTCTTTCTTATATTTGTCCTAAAACAGGCAAACGAACAATTGGTGTAGCCATTCGTCTAAACCAGACTAGTCATCCATCTCATCTGCAAGCATGATTGCCGACAATTGCTCTACTGATTTTCTGTCAGCAATGATTGTCAGCATCCCATCAACAGTCACCTTCTTCTCATCTGCAACTGTGATTGTCGCAGCCGCGTAGCCTTATCATCCACCACCAGCGCAACCCAACGCAGCCCCAATGATGATTTCCGCAGTCGTCCAACGCAACCACAGTGAACCCATCGTCTATGGAAGCTCATTGTCCACCATGAGCCACATACCCACCATCTCTCTCTTCTTTACCATATTCTCTGTAAATCACCGAAATAAGGTTTGATTTATATGTATGATTTTGTAGGTTCTGGTCAAATTGTGTATAATTCGGTTCATTTTGGGTGGTTGGGATGGGGATAGGATTGGGTTTGGAGCAGTGGGAGTTGAAGAGTGTGGAATTGTAGGTATGGAGGGGCTGGTGGTTTGGGTTGTGGATGGTTGAACTATGGGCGTGGAGGTGTCGTGGTGGGTTAAGGTGGTTTCTGATGGAGGAAGGGGCTAGTGAAGGCCATGAGTTTTGAAGATGCTTGAAGGACCTCCTTCACATGCCTTTGCCATTACAATGCACCACTCTGTTTCACATTGTATAATTTTCAGGATACACTTTCAACAATAATTTAAGTGTTCTTTCATTTTTCTTTGCCAATTTATTGTTTGATAAAATGTATGAACCGCAAAATGTCTTTGTTTTTATTATAGTCTACATGATCATTTACATTCAATTCAAGCTGTAAGTATGCTTTTAGTTATCTAATGAAATGCCTTAAGTTAATTCTTCTTTTAATTTTTGTTCTAATTTGTTCTGATTGATCAACTCATCTCATTCTTCTTTTAATTTTTATTTTTGGGGGGGGGGGGGGGGGGGATAGACTAGAGGATGGGAGTGGTGGGAGTTGTGGATGGCTAATTCTTCTTTTAATTTTTTTGTTTCTTAGAATTTTTTTCCTTTAGCTAGAATGAAGGATGAGAGTGGAAGGAGCTGCTGGGTGGCCATTGAAAGTGGAGGCATGAAATATATTTGTTGGGATTAGCAATTTTCGTTGGTCAACAAACGGTTGACTCACGGATGGATGAGATTGATACTCTAATATCAAAAAGAAGGGAGGGGAGTGATATTTAATAGAATAAAGGGGGTAACGGTGTTATTTCACAAGTATACAAGGGGTGTCAGTGTAATTTATTAAATAATGATCTTGAGATAAAAGAAGATGTTAAGTATGGGAGCCTATAATTGCACCCACCAAATTTCTCAGTAGAACCGCATCATGTTTAAGGTACAAGAGTTTATGCATATGGTCATGGTCCAAGAATTGTGATGCATGAAGTGGATGTACTGAGGAATTTAGCGGGTGCATTTAGAAGTTCCCAATAAGTATGCATCGTGCTTCTGCAATAGGCAAAGCAATAACTAAACTATTCTACCTGGGGTGTTGATCCAAATATTGATGATATACAGTCTGTTTAATGAATAGCCAAGCATATTTGTGTATGTACAATATAGGTATTATCAAATGGCTACAGGTTAAAGGATTAACTAAATGTAAAATTAACATCCATAGTGAACAACTTTAATATAGTTCCATACCAAATCCCAAAAAAAAAAAAAAAAATCAGTTAATTTTAACCAATGGTCCAACTTCTTTCCAGTTATGACAAGACCAAAGCAATATGCGTCCATGGGACCTATACAAGGTCCATGTCAATGATTTGAGTCATTCAGTTTTTAGGTGCCTGTGTTTACATTATCCATGAATAAAAGATGGATGGTCTATTTTCAAAATATACTTGCCATTCATTTTTATTTTTATTTTATTGTTAATTTTTAAAGACAAATTTGATGGAATCATGTGCGTATTGTTGAAGATAAAATTATATTATTAAAGATTTTAAAGATATTAGAATATATGGAGATTTCATGATTTGTGCTTATCATGATTTTTCCTAACTTTAATTTCTCTTAATCCCTTAACTGAAGGGATCTGATTGTCAAAAACATGGTGTAGGATAAATAATTACAAAGTAATGGATGTACAAGTGAATTATGCATTGGATTGTGAAAATAAAACTTGTTTTTCCTACTCTCCATGTTTTTCATATTCCCCCTTGATTGTATCTCTTATTCTATTTTTATGGTGTATAATGTAATTAGGATAATCAAGTGAATGAATGAAAGATGGAGCCCATGGAGTTTTGTGTGTGTGGATGTAGGTCAATATTGGCCGAACCACATTAACCATTTGTGTTCTTTCTTTATCTTTTCTGTCTCTATTATCTCTGCATATTCAACTTTATTTTCTTATTACAAAATTCAACTTGGTATCGAAGCATCTGATCCTACCCTTCCGAATTTTGACGTATTTTTAGACCTTTTTTGGCCCTATTTCATTCTGCTCTCCTGCTCTCTCCCATTTGATTTCTTCATTAGTTTTTCTTCCTTGGGTGTCAACTTGGCAAAGGAAGGAGTTCCTTCCAGTTTGTTTACTGCCTTGTTGCTTTCCAGCACTCCTTATTGTTCAATTTTGGTGGTTTTGTGCTTGGATGTCCTACCCAATTGATTTCTTCTGAGGTACATGTTCTCTAGGTGTTGATTTGATCCCTAGAGTGGTTTTGTGGTCATGGTTTGTTGATAGGCTTCAGCTTGCCAAGCCATCCTTGGTTGCTGGCTGGTTTTCTTCACGACAACTGTCTCTCTTGTTGTTTCTGTTGATGCCCTTTGTTTTATTTGGGCTTGAAAACCCTTGTTTGGGTGCTAATTAGGCTTATGGACCCCTGTATTTGGAAACCCTTCCCTGGGTGTTGTTTTGGTCTCTAGATTGGCTGTTTTTTGGTGTTCTTGAAGCTTGTTAAGGTTCAGTTGTTACTATTTCTTGTTGCTTCTCCCTCAATTTGTCATTTAGGGAGAGAATAATCTCTATTTGCACAATGTTGATTATGTTTGTATTGTGTCTGCACGAAGTTGATTCCATGCACATTTCTTTATTGCAAGATGTTGATTCCTTACCTAGGTTCTTCCAAGTCGTTATTGAGGGGAGAAATCACAATTGTTGTCGTTTTTTGACAACTTCATTGTAACTGTTTGTGATGATCATCCTATTTTCAAGTTCAAGTTCAAGTTGGACACATCACTTCAAATGTTTTGTGTTCCAACTTGAAGGGTGAGTATTGAAGATAAGAGCATATTCTTAAAGATATGGAAAATATTAGAATATATGAAGATCTCATGATTTGTGATTATCATGATTTTTGCTATCTTTGATTTCTCTCAATTCATTAATTGAAGGGATTTCAACCTGGTTTGTTCAGAGGCCACTTCCAGCATGGCTTGATAGTCACTATTATGGGGAATCGAGGCTCTTTGATTAACCATGGGAGAGACTGAGAGATGTGAGGGCAGTTGGCATGGTTTGGTGGACTCTCATTGTTTATAGATGTTGTGCTTGCTAGGATTCCTCCATGGGGCTAGATTCTTTCTTCTATGTCATGGCATGTCCTGGCTATGAGGCGGTGTTTGTTTTTGAGTACCGTAGGCCTTGTCTACTATTTCAGATCAGTTCGTTGTATTCCTAAAATTGACCATGCAGCTTCATGTGACACATAGGTGATGTTCTTATGCCACTTCCGACATGACTTGAGAGTGATTGAGAGGGTCACTGCTATGGGGAATTGAGGCTCTTTATCAGCGGGTCATTGCTATGGGGAATCGAGACTCTTTATTAGTCGTTGTAGAGACTAGGGGTTGCGAGGACAATTCGTGGGGTATGGTTGGTTGCGCTTGTTCTTACAGACGATGTGCCCATTGGTCTTGTTTGTTGTCTGTAGCAACAAAAACAAAAACCACCACCAAAATGTTAGTTATAACTTGTAAGAGAGTAGAACAAGTTGATTTTGACAGGATTTTGATTTGAAATATTTTATTTATTCCGTATTAAGTGAAAGCTTAACAAACCCCTGATGTTGTGAGAAAGACAAAATATTCTGCTATGATTTCTCAATAATCATTTCTTTAGTTATTTCTAATAGCAAATTTCTTGAACTTCCTTTTCCCTTTCAGTTTTATCCTTTCTTTGGTAGAACCTGAACCATGGCACACCTTGCCAAAACATAAAGTAACACATGTTTTCAGCTACTGGAAACATAATATTCGTGCATCCGAAGAAATTATTTTAGTGAAGCTTTTGTCTTATATCAATCTTTTCCCTCTACACCTCCAGAACACCATTTTTCTGGTCATCCAAAGTCATTCTCCCAAGAAAGCAATCAGAGTTGTAGGCTAGTAGCAAGTATAAGCAAGCAAACTTAAAAATTGTCCAAAAGACATTTCCACTTTCAGGGTGTTTAGGAAGTTAGATGGAACAAAAGATGAGAGCCAACTTTTCTTTAGAGTGGTTCCAGGAAAAATATCTATATATATATAAACAGAGCATTCAATCATTTGATGTGTAGTTAAGAATACCTGGTAAATGGGACATGTCCTCTCATAGTTATGCACATGGCCATAGATGGCTATGTCAACCTTGTACTTCTGCCAAAGTTTCTGAAGACTCTCCCTCCCCATTGGTTCCTCGAAGGATCCTTCATCAGCATACCAATCAGCAGAAGAATAACCCAATACTCGATGCGCAAGGAAGATCAGCCACGGTTGTTTTTGTCTATCAACGGATGCCAGACAGTGCTGAATGAAGTTAAATTGCTCCGTTCCCTCTCTCCAATCGTGTTCTGTATCAGCTATGCAGAATCGAAACATGCCATAATCAGTGGAATACCTGGCAGCAAGAACATAATAGCACTTGAGCCAGTAGTTCCTTGTAAATCTAGAAACGAAGGAAATTTGGTGGAATGTGCACTGAGGTTGGACGCTTATTAATTTTACATATAAATCATTTCAAAATTAATTTTCTATGGCCAAGAAGAAAATCTGTGGACACAACAAGCATGAGCAAGAGTGTGAAGTAGTTTTTAAAGACATTAAATAGGGTAAAATACAGTGACACCCCTTATATAATTCTGAAATCACACTGTCACCTCTTTATTATCCAAAATCACCCTGACCTCCCTTGTCAGAGAACTCAGTTAAATGACATGATAAAATGATCATAATATCCCACCCTCCCATACACTTTTGCAGCCCTTTTCTTTCTTCTCTCTCTATTTTTCTCTTCATTAATATGACACAACTCACCTTCTGAACTTGAACCACCATTCCCACTACCTCACAACTCCATCATGGACCATTCTCTTTATTCTTCTCTCTCTTCCCTCTTTCTTATATTTGTCCTAAAACAGGCAAACGAACAATTGGTGTAGCCATTCGTCTAAACCAGACTAGTCATCCATCTCATCTGCAAGCATGATTGCCGACAATTGCTCTACTGATTTTCTGTCAGCAATGATTGTCAGCATCCCATCCACAGTCACCTTCTTCTCATCTGCAACT
>NW_021025624.1:576493-618876 GCF_004153795.1 Camellia sinensis | reverse complement strand
ATAGGTTTGGTTCGCCGTACAAATTTGTTTGGTGTGCTACAAACAATTTGTGAAGATCATTGTATCCTGGGAGATAGACGCCGCTCAACCGTAAGTACCGTAGCGGGGCGAATCTGTCTTAAGGACAGAGTGTCACACACTGGACTTGGTCTTTAATTATTTATTCGGTTCAACGAAATAAATTCTATAAGATTTATTTATTTTTGTTTTTTTATTTCTAGTTATTTTATTTACACAGAAGATTGTTCCAACAGGGCACACCAAAGCACACTGTTGGGGTCCAGTCCTCTCTCCCAACTGCAGAAAAGCTGGACCCCCTAACCAAATTGCGCCTGTGCTGCCCTTCTGAAATTAATAACAATAAATACACCATCCTACATCGGAAGTTGTTCAAATATTTGCGATATTACTGTAGTTCATGCATTCAACGATTCTACAGAATTCACATATATCATTTAAGATGGCCTACATTTATATTCTCTACTTAAATGTAGAATTTAGAGAGAGTACTATCAAGTGGTGGAAGGCAAAATGTGAGAAAGTAAAATCTTTAAACATATATGCCTATATATGTGCATATTAAACAAAAAATTAAAATTAAAACAACTATCTAACTAGTTGTTATTATAATGTGTCCCATACCAGAATTTATCAAGGAGAGCAGCAGGAACATAGAACATCGTCTCGGCTAAGACACCACACTCTCCTCCTGAATCCATGTTCCCATAGAAGGAACTTGTTCCCGGCCAATCATGCTCATGATTACCGCTACACAGATAAATCATCAACCAACACAATATATGCTCCACCAAAATCATCCAGTTCAGTATTTATATGCTCTAACAATTTTTGCAAAAAGTTCCAACAAACCTCACAACCATGTAAGGCACAGTTGAGGCAATTGGCTCAATTTGTGCAGTAAATTGATCCCACTGCGAAAGATAGCCATTTGCATAGCAAATACCTCCAATGTGAAACACTATATCTATGTTCTCCAAGTCTCTAATGAGTTTCTTAGTAGTGTTAAGAGAGCCCTGCTGGAAATTATTATATTCATTAGAGCCATCAGCCTTATCCTGCAAGGTGGAAAATGAAAAAGAATACTTTAAAACTGCAGCTAAGTATTAGCACTTGTTAGTAAACTTAAAGCCTGGACATTAAGTACTTTTACACACAAAGAAACATATAACTATTTTGGGTAAATTACACTTTGCCCCCTTAAGTTTGATACAGAGCATAAGAAGCTCAAGGAAGACTAGATTCAAAGAAGTGATAATATTTAGACGTTGGCATGATTTCAAAGAGAAATTATTAGGAATCTTATATAATTATGTGTCTAGTATTATTAGTCTTATTTTATGATTATTTTTCTGTTTTCTAGGACTTTTAGATGAAGGGTATTTTAGTAATTTTTATTATTATTGTCATGGATTGTAAGGGGTTGCCCATGGATCGTCTTGTGAGTCAAGTTATTTAATTGGATTTTATTTATATTTCTTATTTGGTCTTGAATTGATTTTGAAAGTCAAAGATATTATAATAGTTTCCTTTTTTGGTTCTAGTTGCTATAAGAAGTTCCAAATTCTATATAAAGCGATAGCTTATACTTCAATAGAGTTGATATTTTATAGAATTTTGAGAGCTTTGAAACTTGTTTGGGTTTGTGTGATGCAACCCTAACCTTAGGTGTGATTTCTATAGAATCGAAGTGTGATACTTAGACCTATCTTTTTCCTGTCCTTTCCCTCTTTTTATTTTCTGCACTTTTAACAGCCTAAAGTACTGTTCACTGTTCACAGCCCCTAAACAGCCCCAAAATTTCATCTTTCATGGTTAAACCATTTATTACCCAAAACAAACCCTACTTGTCCCCTATATTTTTATTGCCATAAAATCCAATTAAAATCAGCCCCCAAAGCCCAGATTTGTTGTTGCCCTAATCATTCTACATCAAAGTTTTAGGGTTTTCCCACTCTCATCCTTAAAATATTTTTTCCCACTTTGGCGCTTAACATTTGAAATTTTTTCCAATTTACTCCCAAAACAAACTTCCATCTAATTTTGGACAGAAAATGCCACGTGGCGCCACGTGGACATCGACAACATGGCATGAAAATGGGTAAATTAAACGTTCCCCCTAAGTTTAAAAGCTTTCCCACTTTGGTTGCCCTTAAAGTATTCCTTCCTCCTACTTTGGCCCTTAATGTTTGTAATTTTTCTCAATCTACTCCCCAAACAAAGTACTGTCCAATTTTGGATGGAAAAATGACACTTTGGTAACTATGTTGCATAAAAAATAAATTATACAAAAATTTAGTTGAGTTCTTTGATTTTTTTTTTAATGTTTTTTTAAAAAAAAAATTATAAACAAGTTTGAAAAAACTCCGCCGGGGTTGCTTAACAACTCCGCTAGTCCCAAGCTCGGATAAAGGAGAAGGATTGTGTGTTAGGTAGTCGACAACCAACACGTAAAAAAGCCATTCGGATCCTTTATGACATGAAGCCTAATACTTTGAATCGATTAAATACTAATTTGTTCCCCTTAAGTGACGCGTTGCGCCTACCTCGGGGTGTTTCGAAAAGTGAGCAAGGGGCGCCGCATCGACGCCTAGGTGCAGTGAAGAATGAACAAAGGTTTTCACCTTTTTTATGGACGAGCGTGGATAAAGCAACTAATCCAAGGTTATAGATTTAGGATAGCCACATGAAATATAAGAACTTTAACTGGTAAGACTATGGAAATTGTGGATATCATGATTAGGAGAAGAATTAGTATAACTTGCGTACAAGAAACTAAGTGGATGGCTGAGAAAACTCGGGAAATAGAGAATACCAGTTTTAAGCTATATTATAGTGGCAAGGATAGACACAAGAATGGGGTAAGAATAATACTTGCCAAGAGTCTTATAAAAAATGTAATTGTTGTCATTAGGAAATGCGATAGGATTATGTCAATTAAACATGTTATTGGTGAGAATATAGTGAACGTTATTAGTGCATATGCCCCCCAAGTAGGATTAGATAATCAGACTAAGAGAGTTTTTTGGGACCGAATGGATGAGGTACTACATGAGATACCCGTAGGAGAAAACCTAGTTATAGGTGGTGATTTCAATGGCCATGTAGGAGTAGATAAACTAGGGTATGAGAGAGTGCATAATGGGTACGGTTTTGGTGATAGAAATGAGGCTGGAGAAAGTATTTTAGATTTTGTGTTGACGTCTGACCTAGTGGTGGCCAATACTATGTATAAGAAGAGAGATGAGCATTTGATAACCTTTAAAAGTGGGTCAATTAGGAGCCAAATATATTACAAATTAGAAGACAAAGGAAGGGAAGCAGTGGCATGAATTACATCTTTTCCTGACACAGAAGAAATGGTACCATAAGCAATTCTAACTTTATCCTGTCCTGAAGAAGGGGTATAAGCGGAGAACAAATCAGAAGACCCAGACATATAGTCGGAAGCACTAGAATCGGTAATCCAAGGAAACAGTTGATGAGATAGGAAAGCACTTGTAGAAGAAGCTAAGTTACCTGAATGGGCAAAGTTACCTGAAGATGAACCAGATGCCTGACGGTCTAACAAGTGGTGAAGAGCAACCTCCAACTCAGAAGTAGAAAACCTAGAGATATCAGCAGATCGATCAGAAGAGGCAGACAGAAGCATAGCAGAACGACGACTCTCCTCATTCTGCATATAAGCAAACGCTTCTTGGAGAGAAGTAAGCACATCCATACCCAGCACACGACTCCTAACAGGATCAAACTCCACATTCAGACCTTCCAAAAACTTGAAGACCCTCACTTGTTCAACAAATTTTTGATACCTAGCAGAATTAATGGGACAGACAGGCTTGTAGCCCTGAAGATGATCAAGTCTCTTCCACCCATTACTAAGGAAAGTAAAATACTAGAGGATAGTCATCTTACCTTGGACGGACCGGTCAATTGAGCGTCACAACTCAAAAGTTTGGGAAAAATTGCCTTTGCGGGAATACTAAGCGGCCACAGCCTCCCAAATATCCTGTGCTGTGTCCATAAACAAGTATCCCTCACCAATCTCCGGAACCATGGAATGTATCAACCAGCCCATGATAAGAGAATTGGTAATCTCCCAATGATCATAACCTGGATCTGTGGAACTGGGAGCCTGAACACGCCCATCAACATATCCCAGCTTCCCTTTGCTCTTCAAAAATATAGTCAAAATCCGCGACCACGCTAGATAATTCTGACCATTAAAGAGAGAGGTGGTGATTTTCTGGCTAGGGTTGAGGGAATCAATCATAGTAGTAAGCAAACCAGGACTCACGCCCTAAGAAGCATGTGAAGTAGTAGACTCACGAGTCAATTCTGCCATGAATACTCTACTAAAGAACCCTCACAACAAACACTGGTTTAATCACAAACCTAGAAGATGGGGGAAGCATACCAAACAGAACAAAAAAAAGTAATTTAAGAGAACATTTTTTTTTTCCTTTGCCAGAAAAAAACAAAGCAGAGAGAAGACAAAATTACATGAGATTGCCGAATAAGGACTTCAACCCAGACCCAAGACAGAGCCAATACAGTCGACTGAGGAGAGAGAGTCGACTGAACCAAAGAGAAGGAAGAATCGACTTGAACCAGAAAGCCGACTGAACCAGAGAGGTCCTGAGTGGCTGTCGGTAGCCTAAGGAGGGTGAAAACCCACCCGACTGAATCTCCAAGCCTGCTGTCGACAGACCTGGGCTGGAAAAAGGGGGGCTCCGACGAGCCCTAGGGTGCTGGCGAAGCCCTAGGCGACTGCAACTAGGCCTGTCGGGGCCCTAGGAGACTGTGACTGGTACTGCCGAAACCCTAAGGGGATGACATTTGCTGTGGTGTGGATTTCGACGGGTGTGGTGATGCGGTGGTGGTGTGGAGGTGGCTGTAGGGTTGTGGCTTCTAGGGTTTTATAGTGGCTTTTATACCATGTTATTTTTTAGAAGAGAAAAGTTAGAGGTATGAGTGGTATCTCATCCCTTTTTATATTAAATCATCACCAGAATTACAGGAGTGCCAAAAGGCATAAAATAAGAATACTGAATATTCAACAAAATAAAATAGGAAATATTCTAACACATTCTAACAGCTACCATATAGTTACATGTTTGGTGTCTTAAATGCCTATATAGGTTTATGGGGTTAGATATTTTAAAAACAATGTCATATTTAGAACTTAGAAATATATGAAATGATATGTTTCAGCATGCATAGTAGAGTTTGTCACATGAGTTCTCAAACCTTTCCCATATCTCCAAAGATCACTACACGTTGTGGAGAGTTTTGACCAGGATAAGGAGACGCCCTAAATTGGTAATGTGGACTCCAAATGTATGTACCATTGAACAATCTATGCCCCAGCCTGTAAGTATATCTGCATAATTGATGTGAAACATATCTGGTGTTAAATTGCAAGTAAAACTGAAGAACTGACAGCAAAACTCCTTGGTAACCGATTGAGTAGCACTTTCTATCTTCAATGCAACTCATCTAGCTAAAAGATATTACAATCTGGATTTAACCTTTCAAGAAAACCATCAATAGGAAAGAAATGGAAAGGAAAGAACGTATGTTAAAAGGTACAACAACTTGGTTGATGTATGAATCTCCAAATTAATAACACATTATATATACCTTTTATGATTTAATCAGGATCATTACATTCAGGACTTCAGGTAGAAAACACATAACTATAAATCTGAGATTCTCTGAGCATTACAGTTGATATGTAAGTTTCAATCATCAATTGAATTAACTCCACGGGTAGAAATGGTGACCTGTTACACTTGGGATAAAAAAATTCAACTTGCTTTCACTTCTATTCATAAAATATAACACATAAAGGTTTCAATTAATAAAGGCGGGAAATTTGGAATTGATTTTAAGAAATGGAAGTAGGAGCAAAGGGTTCACAAAGAGTTGGGTCATGAAAGTACCAAGAGATTTGATGACTCTTGACAGGTTCAAAATATTATCATACGCAAGCATGAGATCTGACATACACTGAATTAGGCCACAACTCCTTCAGAAAACTAGTATGTATGAATCCAGGATCACGCCACCCCACTGTTCTTGCTGGAGCATCTGTATGTAGACGATACAAAATGAATTACCTACCCAATAAGTCAGCTGTGAAATCATTCGGTTAATTTAAACCAAGTTAATAAAGTAAACAAACAAAAAAGGTTCCCTAGAATACCCATTCTGCTTCCCATAAACCAGAAGGAGGTGCTAAATGACCTTTTATGCTGTTATTATATCCGATTTATAGGAACATATAAACGAAAACCACTAAATCCTTTATTTATTTATTTATTTATTTTTATTTTTTTTATTGGTATTGGGGTGTCCAAATCAAAGCCCGACTAATCCCCAAGGGAGTACAAGCCTTCAGCAAGGAGTTTACGCAAGTGCACCATGATTAGTTCAAGGGTTTTTTCCCAATCCGATAGCCCGAAGGAATTGTTAGCACCTAAGAAGTTTCAATCTCTGAACCTTAGGAAGCACACTCCTAAGACCCAAGGCCTTACCACCAGGACAATCCCCTAGGGTTACTAAATCCTTTAAATTTTGGTCATAACAAAACAATGAATATAACATGTACTCAAAATCATTATAATTTTATGGCACTTTTATTCAAATATATGATTTGCAGATACGGACATGGACCAGCATGGAGTTGGTGTTGATGTTTCCATTTTTCGGCTTTTCCAAAAATACCCCTATAGCAGTTACATGGGTAAATATACAGTACATTGGCAGTTATGCCAAAATTCAGGGTTTTTTTTTTTTTTTTTTTTTTTTGTAAAATCTCTCAACTGTTGGTTTTTTCAGATTTATAAAATGTTTTAATTTTCACATTTTGAATTCAATCACACCTTTGTAAAACCTCTCAACTGTTGGTTTTTTCAGATTTATAAAATGTTTTAATTTTCACATTTTGAATTCAATCACACCCATCAAGTGTGCACACTGTTTTTTTGTAATTTTAAAATCTACAATGAGCATTACATTACACATCTAAAAATACTGTTGTTCAATGATATGCATTATAAATATATGAAACAGAGATGTACACCATATAAGGGGCCTGTTTCATAACGTTTATATTTACAAAAATTTTAAAAACTAGAAACAAAACTTCATATTTTAAAACTTGTAAACAATTTACAAAATTTACTATATTTTTGTAATCACAAAAAATTGGTTCACTTGTTTATGAAAAAAGTTTTCATTCCTTCCTCCTCCCATCCCCTCCAGCCACCACCCATTGCTCATCGCCACTTGTCACCACATCCGGCCACCACTAACCACCAGCCACAATCGCCAATGACTTTCTCCGACCACCACATCTCGCAACCGGCAACCATCTTTGGCCATGATCTTCAATCGCCAAATCTGGTGGTTGACTGCCATCTCCAACGATCAGAAATTGGGCCATTACTGCCTGCAACTAGCAATCACATTTGGCAACCGCCGACCATTTCCCACCATTGGTGAGTAGAAACCAACCCTGGCAACCAATAACCACCTCTTAGCACAATCTCTGACCGTTGACAACCATCTTCGGCCACCACCTCCCACCAGTCACCCCTTTCACTTGTTT
This sequence comes from Camellia sinensis, assembly GCF_004153795.1. Lineage (NCBI taxonomy): Eukaryota > Viridiplantae > Streptophyta > Magnoliopsida > Ericales > Theaceae > Camellia > Camellia sinensis. The sequence goes on along the minus strand of NW_021025624.1, from coordinate 611,243 downwards.
TTAAAACATGTGTATACCAAACATATTTTTTGTTTTAGTTTTAGTTTTAATCAAATCTTTAAAAATAAAAATAAAACTAAAATTTTCTTTTTTGGGCACAACATAGCATTTAGTATGTTAGTAGAGTTAGCTTACAATGCAAGCCAACGTCTCTCCATAAACTCGAACTTGAAATCTCACTCTTGAGACTTAAGTTGCCTTTCCGTGACCACTTGGGCCATTACATGGGCTCCAAAAAAAAAAAAAAAGATATTCATATTGTTCATTTATCTCTTTTTTTATTTTTTATTTTTTTTTTGGATTTGTTGAGGTCAAACTATTCCATTTGACATCCAACTTTTGAAAATTTTGTGAAAACATGTTACCCAAATAAGTTTGATTTATAGTAAAAAATTCATACACTTCAATCCATAACCAAGTATAGCTTACAAGAAAAATTAAAAAAAAAAAAGTATTACGCACCGCACATGCTGTTGCGGTCAAAAGTCAATGTTCCAGCTGGGGATTGCCTTTGTTCTCTTCCTTGTGGACCCCATTCAACAAAAGGCTCTGCTTCATTGATTCCATATCCACTTGTCCAAGTCACAGTCATCTGAGTATATTAAAAGAGCATCATTTTCTCAAGAAAATGCGAGCCTGATATAAAGAGGACAAACTATGAAGCACAGATACTTTGACAAACATGCCGCTATACCCATACCGGATACTTCTGGCGTGTGATATTAGTATGATACTACTGCATACGTATCGAGTACACGAAACACATATTCAAATTTTTTCTTCTTAATTTTTGGCTTACCCAAATGTACCTAGTATACCATACTTCAATTGAAACAATATTTTCTTCTACTACAAAGATAAAATTGCTTCCACTAGACTTTTTTATTATTTTTAGTGTAATGCTTAGCATGATTTTAAAATTAAGCTATGGTTTGTAACTTATTTAATATGATGACATTTAATTTTGATTTATACCTTTACTTTTAGCATTAAATGTTAATTGTAGGTTGGATGTTAACATATTAAACCATTTAATCAAATTTTGCATTACTCCAAATTAAAAATAAATATTTTTTTACAAACTTTCCAAACCATACCCGTACACTTTTTTTGGATTTGATCGTATCGACGTACCCATATCGTACTACCCGTACCCATGCTTTATAGATAACAAATAACCTTAAAGAGTGTCCTAGGCATGTATTAGCAAGGCACAATTCTGCCAACCATTGAATTTTTTTTGTTTTAGAAGAGGTGGGATCAATGATCTGTTGGATGAATGGTATGGGTTGGCTCTCACACACCTCAGAACTCAAGAATTCAACCATGGGAATAGATTAAAAAAGTTACTGTTTGACGCAATACTTAAAACACATTGAAAACAGGGAGGAAGGATGTTTGGCAAACTGTTTTCGGGAAAATTTCCTAATAACACCGCCATTATGGAAACATTTTAAAACTGTTTTCTAAATTTTCAAAATTGTTTTCACAAGAAGTTGAAAAACAAATAGGAAAATGATTAGTGTTTTCGAACTTTTCATCGATTTTTTCCAAAAGACAAGAAAAATAAAAACATTGAAAATGAAATCGATACCAAACAAACGCTTAGCTATCTGATATATATTCTCCCTTACTTTCATTAAGTATCATATAAAAACCCTAGGGACTAAACTAACAGCAAAAGTAGACTTACCTCATTCCACATCTTTCCTTGTGCCAAACGCGGGTAAACTGGTGAGTTTGGATTTGCAAAAGTAATTGTATTTGACACTGCCACCAGCTTCGGCTGTTTCATAAAGAAGCTAGCAGAATTAAATTGTACCAGAGGTCACAAATGGCTAGCATGCAAGAGGAAACATAATTTTCATAAAAGAATCAAATAAGAGAGAAAAAGACTCTAGAAAAAATAAATAAAAAAGGAATAGTATATATGAATAAAAGACAAAGAGTTAGTTTGCCATAGATAATCATAACAAACAATGAATTGAGTAGCTCCCATCTTAGATACAAGGAAATGCGGCATCATCACTCTCCCTATTGTTCTTGGAGAAATGAGACCAAAAGATAAAACACTTATTCTGAATCAACTATACATAATTTTCAATTGGAAAACTTTAGTTCAAGCAACTTGAGAGACGACCTAAAAAAAAATCTTTTAAAAAACACACATTGAATTGAGTTGTGAAGATTTTCCAAAAATTTTCCAGTTTGGGAGAAGTTTGGCAACCTTTAGAATCCATCTGGTGGCAGTTAAAAGTAAATAAAATAAAAAATAAAAAAACCCTTAAAATATTTAAAAAAATTCACTAAAACAGAAAAAAGGAAAAACAAAAAACTCAATTTTCGAAAATATAATTCAGGAAATTGAAACCAAACAAGGTGAATTATCAAACAGTTTGTGGCCAACTAACCAATCAACTAAAAAAACGTCGAACATAACAATTAACAAGTCAACAAGTAAAACTGAGGGCTTCTCTATCCTTGCCGCATTTGTGAAAACTTTAACAGCCAATAGAACCATGCAGATTTCAGGGTAATGGTGAGCAAGGCAAACATACATTTGATAATCCGCCTGAAAATAGAACAAAAGAGAAGTCCGATCTTTGCTTGATCAATTGAAGCTTCAGCATCCCTTTTCCATTGTCTTTATACTTGGGATTGGTATAATTTGCATATTGATACTGCACAAGAAGTGATATAGTGAATTTCAAATTTTGTAGCCACTTTTGTTGAGTTAAACAGGATGGCAGCAGCCTAAGAATCCATAGAAGAATTTCATAGAAAAGCAGCACGGCACAAAACCTTAATAGGTGCCGTGCACAAGAACGGAGGACCAGTTCTTGGATTTTCCGGAAGACAGGTGGAAGCACTGAAAGCATGAAATACAAATATTTCCTTTGAGATCACATTAAATTTAAAAATAAATAATGAAATAAATAAATTATAACATACAAAGGCATTCAATTTACCTGAAATTGGCAGGAGAAAATACACCAACCCAGTCACCAATTGATGGGTTTGGAATGCTATATTCTAAAGTCACCCATTCAGTGTTTTGGCCCTAGAACAGAGAAGAATCATCTTATTAGTATAAAATTAGCCCCTCTTTTTTTCTTTTTCTTTTTTCTAGCTTTCTTTGTGTGAACCTTGCATCCAATAGTCCTAGGTAGAAAATGAAAATTCAGGATCTATAAAAAAATTTAACCACTGTGAATTAGGAAAAAGAGGCACAATAAGTGCATCACTAGAAAAATGTATTGCAACCATGTCTTTCTTTCTCCATCAGTGAACTAAACTTTGACGAATGAAGTCTATCAATGGCAAAAGCACGGTCATCTGAAGTCTGTCAGAGGGCATTGGAAGCTTACTCCTAATCCAAGAATTGAAGGCGAGGCTTTAACAAAAGCCCGATCCTCTGGAGCAACTACTGCTCTATCAATAGCAATTCTAGAAAGAGGCTGATCTCGATTAGAAGCTGCACCTTCAAGGCTCACCAATGCCCAGGAAATTGCCAAGAAAATCCACCCAGAAAGTCTCATCTCACCCAATATCTGAATACAATTTGAAAAGAGCTGCTTAAGAACCATTATCCATTTTTTGATAAGTAAATTAAGAACAGTATTCATAGGAACGCAAATGGAGAGTAAAAAAGCTACTACCAGCTCTCATAACATATCAGAACGAATCAAAATCCGAACTTGCATTGCCATTAAACGCCAGTTATAATACAAACCAGTACTCTAAATTTGAAATTTTTCTTAGTCCAAACATTTTAGGTCTAAGATCTCTCTGGTCCGAAAAAATATAAAATAAAATAAAAAGGTAAATTACCCACAAAATTAGAAACCAATGATGTCCATCGTTGGGAATCTTAGTGCAAAGCATTGCCAATCACCCACAAAATTATCCAAAAATCAGAAACCACATTGCATAGACATACACATATGTATACACACAAAAATAAAAGAAACCTTGGTTGTATACATAAAAATAAAAGAAACCTTGGTTAACAAAGTGATCAACACAAGTCCAAATGAACTGAAGATTACCAAATGTGTGTCTCTATGAACTGAAATGAGCTCACGAAACAGTATTCAAGGGGAGAGACAGAGAGAGAGGGCATCGAACTGACCTATATAGGAAAGTTGGGATGAGAGAAAAGGGACGATTTGTACTACGAGGAAGGCTCGTGATGTTGCTCTTCGAAAATCAGCAAATTATAGGAAAGGAAGTGACGGTACTTTGGAATTAGCAAATTACTTTCACCACGTTAGAGTAACTTTGACTATACTCAAGTTTTTTTTATTATTATTTTGCTTAATTAATTTTTTTATCTATATACTTTAAAATTATTTTTTATTTTATCTATTCATACAAAATATAAATATATATATATATATATATTTAAAAAGTCTCTTGATACTCTTCAAATGCAACTAATTCTAAAACTTTTTGTTAATATAATAATTGAAACAACTAACTCATTGAAGTGACTAAAGTATGATAATATTAGCTATTAAGAGGTTGTTTGGGGTGTTATAAATAAGTGCACTTTTTGTCTTTTTGAACTAAAAAATTGAGGAAGAAAATATCGATGTTTGAGTTAACTTTTTGACTTTTTATGGAAAAATGTATAATAAAAAATTGTAAAAATTGGTTTGTAAGAGAAAATTAGAATTGAGAGTTGTGCAGTCGTAATTGTTGACTTTTGGTAAATAGTATTAACTTTTCAACTTTTTTTTTAACTTTTTGACTTTTTAACTTATTCTGGACTTGCCAAACTTGGCCTAAGTGAGAATTTTCTACACAATTTTGAATCAATTTTTTCATAGGGAATGGCTTCGATCCAGTCCTTAATCGGATTGGATTGTGCTGTTGGGCCCGTAGAGGCCCACCACAGGTCCCGTTTTGATAATCTGAACCGTTTAATGTATAGAACTCGTCGAGTATTATATGTCTATAAAAAATCACGTTGATCGGATATCGATAGCTATGTGATCAAAACAGATTTTTGTCAACCGTTAATTTATTCAACGTCCATTTTTTTATACAAAACTGATTTGATCACATAGCTATCGATATCCGATTAACGTGATTTTTTTCAGACATATAGTACTTGACGAGTTCTACACATTCAACGGTTCAGATTATCAAAACGGGACCTGTGATGGGCCCCCATGAGCCCAACGGCACGGTCCAGTCCGATTAGGGACTGGATAGAAGCAATGCCCTTTTTCATATCCTAGTTAACTTATACACATTTTGACTAATTTCGGGATCTCAAAGTCCATGACTTTGAATCAAATACCAATACCTCACTTAATTACTCTAAATTTATCTCCAGTTAGAATGTGTAGTTGGAATTAAATTTATCTAGTGTAGGATTTATGTATAAAATAAATTTGAATCATAAAATAATAATTATGAATAATTTTAGAGTAGCTAAGTCTGAATTTATAATATTACTACATATGAAGTTGAGTTTTTTTTTTTTTTTTAAACATTCTAAAATGTGAAACTCTTTATGAAATTAACCCACTTTTGAAACTATTTATTAAACTAACCGTTTTTATGAAATCGCAGGTTCAAGTTCCAATTTCAAGATATGAAAGTAGATCTTCAACCTGTAATTTCATGTTGACATGTCCCCTTAGTGGTTGTTGACAAATGGCATAGAAAAATTATATCTTGAAGTTGCGATGTGATTTCAAATTTGCAACTACAAGTTGCAATTGTATAATGAAATCAGATTTCGAAGATGCATTTAAGGAAAAAATTGATTGTGAAAATTGTATGAACAGTGAAAATACATTTCATTTTACGTTATTCAATTTTATTGTGAACCTATTATTAGCAAAATTTAGACCCATGGAAGAGAGTAACATTTCAATCCTGTCTTTTAGATTTTTATGTGAGATCCTTAACTTTTGTAAGCTCTGTTAAAACTCTAGCTCTTGAATTAATACAATAAAATTTTAATGGTTTACTTGAGATTAAAACCCTAATTCTTGGTTATCACGGTTTTCATCAAATTATTCACATTTCTTTTCAAAGAGTTGTAGTGCAACCCGAATCACCTTTTCTATCTTTTTTTTATATAATTAATTCTATATTTGAAATAGGTGTTTTAGTCCATAAATTTAGCTCATGCCCTCATGTTCCATTATTATTGCATTTAAATCCTAAACTCACTACTTTTGTACATATTTGTACATCCTATTGTTATATCAATTATGAATATAATTGTACCCAAAAAAAAAAGATAAAAACCCTAGGTCAAAGGATCACACGGGGAGTCACCCCCCTTGGAGAGATTTATGGTGTACTTTAGAACAAGATTCATGGATTTAAGGAAAAAGTAAGCCTAGTACCCCCAAAACTTAGAGATTTGTTTGTACCAACCCATCCATCTAGTTCTATTTCAACCAAATGAGATTTAGGCCTCGTTTGGGAACAGGCTAATTTAGTAACTTTTTGGCTATTTGGCTAAAAAGGTAGGTAAAAAAAACTTGTATGTTTGGGATGACTTTTTGGCTAATTACGAAAATATGTGCAAAAAGTAGAGAGAAAAGAGAATCTTTGACTTTTTGGTATGGGTTGTTGGCTTTTTGGCTAATTTAGTAACTTTTTGCCTAATTGACTAAAATAGCCTCTTGCCAAACGAGGCCTTAAGCCATGATTAATCTTCTTAATCAACCTCCATTTCATTTCAAATTCATCATCTTTAAGCTATTATCTTGTGTTTAATCTCAAATTCTTCTTAAATTCATATGCTACGTGACTTCAATTCATGAATTAAGGATCAAACTCTTAACTAGAGTCTTGTAATTAGCTTGTTTTAACAAAATCATGAGTTCTTCTTCTCAATTCTCATATTCTCTAGCCAAATTCCAAGTTCTCAAGTTGTCCCCCTCTATACAAGAATAAACTCTCTCTCAGGATGAACTCTCTCTTTCTCTCTCTCTCTACACTTTCTAGCAGATTTTTGTATGTAACTCATGTGATTAGCTTCAAACATAACATATATATAGCCTAGATTAGTTTATGGTGCTAATTAGATGTTAGATTAATTAATTAGAATTAAGGTTAATTAAGCAAAACTTAATTTACTATGTAACTCTCCAAATTTCTATCACAAATGATAATACAACAATCATGGCTCCTTCAAGGAAAACCGAATATAAATCTTTAAACTTACATTACATGATACAATAGTCCTTTATGCAACAATACATTAATCCGACAACAAGTAAATAAATAAATAAATACCCCCAAGGGTTTACAAGTTTCCAAGGCTTGAGCCTGGTTGCACAAAACAGTTATTCAAACCCACACACATACTGCCATTGGCTTACACACAGAGTCACAGCAAAATGAGAGCATTGTACTCCCAACACACATACTTCCACGCCCCTAGTTAGGTGGGATCACCACATCTTTTCCTACACAAAAATCCCGTAGGGTGAGCATAAAACCCAGTAGGAAATTCTTAACAAAGTATATACATTTTATACAAGTCTCAAGAGATGAAATGCACATGCCATGCTATGTCCTTTTTGAAGATAAATCACATTTTCATCTTTTGAAAACCATCATGCTCAATGATATCATGCAATTTTAACTGTTCAAAACTTAACAATTTATTTCAAGGGCGGTAAATACGACTCTAGTAATCCCTAGGTCGGGGTCTGCAAGTAGACTATACAAGTACTACCAATTTGTCATTTTTACCGGTATTAACCAGAAGGCTCGACACCAATCCACGCAGGTTTTCAGTCTTTCACCCCGGACTCTCAGGCCAACTTATTCAATATCATCTGCACCACCTATCAAGACTTACCAACGTATTTATCCCAAAACCATTTCATGAAAACCTGCTTCTCAACATTCTTTTCTCAATGCAAATTTTCAAATCAACTTTCAAAATTTAATGTAATCAAATGAATTGATATGCCAAGGTTTTGATCTAATTTGGCGTAGGGAAATGTAGAGAGAAGGGAGATGAAAGGGTTTTTAGAGAGAGAGATATACAAAAGTGATCTGAAAATGATATTCCCATATAGGATGAGCCACAACCTAGTAGAAATACACTAAACCAAATATGAACAATGACTAAAAGATTAGCAATTGATAGATGGCCAACACTGATACTTTCCCTTATCACACTTTACGGTTTCATGACATACAAGTCCATGTTACAATCCATTTTCAAATTCTTTTCAATTCTCAATTTATAACCATAGCTCAGAACCTGGCCAAACAACTTATATGAGACAGCAACTCATATTAAGCCCTTTCTCATTTCATAATAGATAAGCATACTAGCTATATCACACACCAACAGATAAGCATACAAGCTATATCATCACTTCCATAGATATGCATAAGAGCACTATCACACTTCCAAAGACAAGCATATAAGCTATGTCAACACATTACTAGATAGGCATACGAGCTCTATCTATGGAGTCCATCCCCTATCTCCTCCCAACAACATCCGGTTTAGAGGTCCATCCCCTATCTTCCCCTAAACCATAGAGTACATCCCCTATCTCCTCCAACACAACACAATGCATATAAACAATAATTATACACATCATCACAGAACACATAAATTTAATGTATTCTTTCAACCGTCATACTCAATGACACATTCTAGTGATTAGTTTCAGTTTGCCTAATCATCATGCATTGTCTACAACAATCAAGACTATCCTCCACTGATAGCCCAAAGCAGTTATTTCTATACAGAAAATAAATGCAACAATGGATATAAAATCAACATTTCAACTAGGTGAGCGATAAACAATCCAACTACACCCTTTAATCCTATACCTTTCCAAATCAATTCTTCATTTCTCATAATTAATTATACAAATTAATTAACCAATGTAATTAGGGCATTTTCCATAATTAGCATTACAATCCTTAGGTTCCATTTTCATTAATGTTTTAACATTAATTTCACTTTTCCAAGCCAAACATGCATCTAGGTTTTATATAGCTAAAACCCCAATTTCTGTAAATTTACATAAAAGCCCCAAACTTTCACAAATTACCAAACTAACCCCAACATCTCAAAATACTAAAATTTAAAGACAAAACCCATAGTGAGAAGAGACCAAAACCAAAGTGCTCCAAAGACCAAGATTTTCGAATCAAAACGACGCCCTCGACGATCAACACAACTTTTACAAAGGCCGAAGGTGAGAAAATCACTCCTACTAGATTAATACCTAGAGAGAAGTCAAGGTTTTAGAGGGAGGAGCTCTCAAAATGGGTTTTAGAAAAAGTAGGAGAGAGAAAGGAAAGTAAAAAGTGATTTAAAATCACCCAGCGGATAACTCATATACGCATGACCCGCTCGAGCGGAGAACACAACGCTCGAGCGCCAAGAACAAAAATCTGGACACGCTCGAGCGCAATAAGGCCCGCTCGAGCGCCAAGACACAAGAATAAAGCACTTCCACTCGAGCGCAAAAACCAGTCCGCTCGAGCGTAGATTTCCCCCTCCCAGAACTTATACCCAGAAAGTACTACCCGCTCGAGCGCCAACAAACCCGCTCGAGTGCTACCGCTCGAGTGTGAATAAACCCGCTCGAGCGTAAAAATCACATCTGCAGAAGTTTTGCAGGAACACGAAATACTGGAGGTGTGCAATCCCCGTTCGAGCGCAAGAAGACCCGCTCGAGCTGATTGCCTAAAAACTGAACAACAAGGAATTGAAACCAAGGCCTAACCAACTTGTAACAACCCTGCTCAAAACATCCTAAAACTCAATCAAGTAGAATTAAAGGACGACAACAAGATAGATACCACTACCAACTTCATGGAACCGAGTCTGGAATACAACAGAACAGTAAAGGGACAACTGGGATCGCTATAACCTCCCCCCCTTAAAGAATTTCATCCCCGAAATTAAACACAAGTTTTTCAAAAACAGGTTTTCTCCATTCTCAACAATATTACGACATAATATTAAGCATTTCGACCCATTACCGGTCAATTCCATCTCTTTTCAAGAGGCATTTCACAACATATATTATAAGTGCATTATCAACATGCAATTTTCTTCCATTTCCAACCATTTCCAACATACATGGTTCACAGTTCATATCATAATCAATATACATGATACAACTCCAATTCTACGTTATAGCCAACATATGCAACATCATATCAACTCCCATATCAAGGTAAGTTCTACAACATACTCCCATTAAACCAAAACATTACCAATGTTTTACAACTCAAGACATATATAAAGCTCTTAAGTCCAACAACATTACAAAATTTAAATACAAGATTACTCATCAACAAACAAGTCTGGATATTTCTCGTGGATCTCCAACTCACGTTCTCAAGTGGCTTCCTCCACTCCGTGATGTTTCCACAAAACCTTTACCAAAGGGATGGTCTTGCAATGCAGGACTTGATCCCGCTTATCTAAGACTCGAACCGGTCTCTCATCATACGAGGCATCCTCATCTACCTCTAAGTCGGTCCAATCCAACGCATGGGACGGATCCGGCTCATACTTCCGAAGCATACTAACATGAAAGACGTCATGAACCCCGGACAATTGCGGTGGCAAAGCCAAACGATAAGCAACTTCCCCAATCCTCTCAAGGATCTCAAAGGGACCAATAAACCGAGGGGATAACTTCCCACTCTTCCCAAACCTCATCAACCCCCTCCTAGGTGATATCTTCAAAAAGACATGATCACCTATCTCAAACGCCAAAGGCCTCCTCCTACGGTCGGCATAACTCTTTTGGCGACTCTGGGCTGTAACAAGCCTCCTACGGGTAAGCTTGACTTTCTCCGTCATCTCCCGAACCAACTCCGGGCCCAACAAAGGTGCACCGGCCCAACAAACTGGAGACGCTACACGGTCGGCCCATAACAAGGCCTTTCAAACGGTGGCCATACCGATGCTAGACTGAAAACTGTGTTGTAGGGCAAACTCTAACCAATGGCAAGTGGGCTCGCTCCACGTCCGCAGCTGATTGCCAGGACACCAACCCCTGAAGCATATGCCTCCGAGGATCTGAATAGTACGCTCCGGAACTGCCACGTCAGTCTGAGGATGATAAGCGTACTAAACGGTCAACTTAGTGGCCCAACGCACTCTGGCAAACTCTGTCCAAGACAGCAGTAAAGCGATCTCTTATCTGAGACGATTCACTGGCATCGTCCATCATCACTACGTCCGAACATACCAGTCGCGCAAGAATGATGCTACCGGAATCCTCACCGATAGGAATAAAGTGCGCCGACTTAGTCAACCGGTCTACAACCACCCAAATAGGCATCACTACCTCCGTGATGTCCTCGCAAGTACCCAATACGAAGTCCATAGTGACATGTCCCCACTTCCACTCCGGGCAATCAGGGAAGGGTTGCAACAAACCCGCTGCCTTGATGCTCGGTGCCTGCCACCTGCTGGGAAGGTAAGGCCCTGAACGAACAGCCATCATCTTTTCATACCCCGCACAAGCTGGCGACCCAAAATCCTGAACACTTAGTACTCCGGAGCACCGCAAGCGCGGATATGATTGAAGACTCTCGAACTTCCTCTCGCAAAACCCGGACAAACAAACGGCTGCTATCTCAACAGCTCAGGTCGGATACACGTCAAACCCTCAACTTCCCACTGGAGAATCTTCTCTCGGAGGGATTCTACCTCAAGGGTCGGCTCTCTGTGCCTCTAACACTTTAATCACATGTAGGTTGCACAACGACAGAAAAACAAGGCCCGCAGCCTCAACAGATTCGCCCAGTAGCAAATCAAAACTCGCCAAGTGGCTCCCAACATCTCCCATTCCGGATGGCTATACAAGCTACATGCACTAATGGTTTTTCTACTAAGGGCATCGGCACACAACATCTGGCCTTTCCCGATGAATAATGGCAACTCAAAATTCATAATCCTGCGATGAACTCATCGCATCTCACTCTGCCTCGAGATTCAAGTCTCTCTGTGTAAACAGATACTTCAAACTCTTATGATTCCGAGAATACCTCGAACCTCTCACCATAAAGGTAGTGCCGCTCCAGATTTAAGGCAAAGATCAACAGCTGCCTAACTTAGGTCGTGTGGTGGGGTAAATTCTTCTCGTGTATTTTTCAATTGACGGAGCCATAAGCTACCACGTTTCCCTCTTGCATGCAACAACACAACCCAACCTCTCTGAAGCATCCCCAATAACTGAGGCCGCAATTAACCAACCCTCTCTCCGGAATAAATCAACACCGGAGCGGTGGGTCAATCTAACTTTCATGCTTGGACGACTTTTCACAAGTCTCACTCCACACAAACTTGACTCCTTTCCTGAGTCAGCGCTAGTCAACGGTGACGCTAACCTGGAGAAATCTTTTCACAAACCGACGGTAATCAACCACAATCCCAGAAAAAACTGCGGATCTCAAACACACTCTTAGGCGTTGCCCAATCTTGCACTGCCTCACCTTGGATGTATCAAACAGACACACTGACACCCCTTCCCCATCTATGCAGTGGCCTAAGAATTTGACTTCCCTCAGCCAGAACTCACACTTCCCAAACTTGGCATACAGTCTATGGGCTCTAAGTAACTCAAGCACCACTCTCAAGTGTGCCTCGTGCTCCTCCTCAGAAGACGAATAGATAAGGATATCGTCTACGAAAACAACCACAAATCGGTCTAAGAACTCCTGGAAAATCCGGTTCATCAAGTCCATAAAGATTGCCGGTGCATTGGTAAGCCCGAATGGCATCACCAGAAACTCGTAATGGCCATACCGCGTACGGAATGCCGTCTTCGGAATATCCTCCTCCCTAACCCTTAACTGGTGGTAACCCGATCTCAAGTCTATCTTAGAGAAACAACGGGAACCCTTCAACTGGTCAAACAAATCATCTATACGGGGCATAGGATACTTATTCTTAACCGTAGCCCGATTCAACTTCCGGTAGTCTATACACAATCTCAAGGCACCATCTTTCTTTTTAGCAAAGAGGGTCGGTGCTCCCCACGGCGAAACACTAGGGCAAACAAAACCCTTATCTAGCAATTCCTGGAGCTGAACTTTTAACTTAACCGACTCTGCTGGAGCAAAATGGTAAGGTGCCATAGAAATCGGCGCGTGCCGGGCACTAGATCAATAGAGAACTCTATCTCTCGGTGAGGTGGCAAACTAACAAGGTCCTTGGAAAAAACATCCAAATACTCGCAAACCACCCTCGGTAACACAAGCTGGGTCTCATCACACTCACCACTCTCAAAGATAGCAAGTAGACCACTAAGCTCACTCCGCCCTCGCGAATCATACCCCGGTGGCAAAACACTACCAACTCGGTCTCCCAAGAAATGGAACCACTCCCCGCTCAAGGTACATAACGTGACCCTCTGGCGGTAGCAATCAATAACAGCCCGGTATGACGATAACCAGTCCATACCCAAAATAACATCAAAACCCTTCATGGGCATGACAACAAAAGGAAAAGGAAGCCTATGGTCGGCGACCTCTATATCACAACCTCAAATACCTTGTTTCAAGATCAACTCACCACCAACAAGCGATACCACACAAATAGGAGATGCTAACTGTGCCAACTCTAATTCCAAAACAGATGCAAATGCAGTAGATACAAAAGAATGGGATGCACCCGTGTCAATCAACACACTAGCAACCGAGTTGCAAAACAGAAAAGTACCACTCACTACTGATGGAGCCGGTACTAGATCCTGCGCGGTGACAGCATACACGCGCCCTGTAGGCCCCTGATCCAGCTGCTCACCTCTAGGAGCAAAAGATTGCTGCACAGACTGGGATGACGAAGCTCCCGGGTTGGCCCTCGAGGCTTGCGCAGACTAAGCTGGCTGAAAGCTCTGCGTCTGCCTAGAACCAGACGCTCCCGAAGTGGCACTCAACTGCGGGCAAAACCTCTTCAGGTGCCCAGGCTGACCACACTGATAGCAAGACAAGGGCTGGCCCTAAGGTCTAGCTAAAAAGGAAGCAGCTCGCTGACCCCCTCCCTTCTGCGGGCAAACCGAAGACTTGTGACCCAGCTAGCCACACGCAAAACAAGTCAAGCCTCCCTGACTGCCTCTCCTAGAGCCTGCACTCGGCACCGGAAAGGTCGATCTAGTAACTCCACCCTGAGACTGCTGAGGGTTATAACCCCTCTGTCTCCTGCCGTCACCCTGACCCTCCTGGCCCCTCTTGGAGCCTCTATGTTTCTCCTCGTCCTCTTCCTGCATCATAAGCTCCATATGAGCTGCAGCATCCACTAAATGTCTATACTCTCGGATGTAAGACCCACCAACCCTCAACTTAAGGCCCCGCCTCAACTTCCGTTCAAACTCATAGCAACGGCGTTCTTCGGACGCCACCAACTCAGGTGCAAACCTGGACAAACTAGTAAAAGTGGCCTCAAACTCTGCCACAGACATACCCTGCTGATTAAGCCAGCTAAACTGATCCCTCAACTTCTCCCTAGCCACTGCAGATAAGAACCTCTCCTAGAAAGCATTTACAAACGCCTCTCATGTACCACTAACACGAGCCTTCTCGTACTTCCACCATTGACCCGCATCTCCCTTCAGTTGGAAGGATGCCAAGGTCATTTTCAATGCTCCGTCCTCGATGCCAAGCATCTCGAACGTCTTATTCATTTGTTCTAACCACTCGTCAGCCTTCAGTGGTTCCTTCGGATCTCCAACAAACTCGTCCGGGTTAGACCAGAAGAACTCCCTCTTCAAGAAAGAAGGCCCTGCTTTGAGAATACCCAAAGCTCCTGCTATCTCTCGGGCCAAGGCGCCCATAGCCTGCTGACTCGTTGGCTTGGCCATGTTGGCCTGACCAACTCCCTCCTACACTGCCGGAACGTCATCTGGTAGAGGTACCTCCTGCCTACCATGCCTGCCACGTTTACCACGCCCTCGTCCTGACATCCTAATAAAGGTAACCAAGACTATTAGCACATTCACAAATGTGCCGAAGCTATAACACTCGCGTCCTAATACATGGACAACTGTAATTCATTCCACGTAAGCACATAAACACATAAGCACTTACGAATTTCATTTCGGGATAATGATAGTCCCGAGGCGTTACTAGAGTTCCGGTTAGAAACGACATTGATCAAGTGCCTTTCCAACAAGACTCCCAGAAACCCAAGGATCCAATCAACATCCTAGAAATTAAATCCCATACCCATATAAACACATAAGCATGTTATCAATTTAAACACATAGCATATGACACTACACCTAAGTCTCTATCAAGCGAGACAAACCCATTGTGATACTAATCACTTCCCACGTACCCAAAGTATTCGAACCCGGTACGCTCTGATACCAAGTTGTAACGCCCTCAAAAAAAAACATTAAACCCATCAATATAGACATGCATTGATATATAAAAGTTTCACATTCTTCTATTCATCAGAGTTCCAATACCAAAATGTATTACATGTTAACGACAAAAGCAAATGCCCTAAAGGCTTACAGCTTTCCAAGTTAACACTAGGTTACAACAAAAGAGTGCTAACTCATTTACACATTAAGCCCTTGGCTTGAATATACATGTAATACATCAAAGAAACTAAACAACAAAAGTCTGCTCGCCTCTAGCCTCCCAAGCTACGTCCTTGGAGGTGGCATGCTACTTGTACCTGAAAATGATATTCCCATATAGGGTGAGCCATAGCCTAGTAGAAATACACTAAACCAAATATGAACAATGACTAAAAGATTAGCAATTGATAGATGGCCAACACTGATACTTTCCCTTATCACACTTTACGGTTTCATGACATACAAGTCCATGTTACAATCCATTTTCAAATTCTTTTCAATTCTCAATTTATAACCATGGCTCAGAACCTGGCCAAACAACTTATACGAGACAGTAACTCATATTAAGCCCTTTCTCATTTCATAATAGATGAGCATACTAGCTATATCACACACCAACAGATAAGCATACAAGCTATATCATCACTTCCATAGATATGCATAAGAGCACTATCACACTTCCAAAGACAAGCATATGAGCTATGTCAACACATTACTAGATAAGCATATGAGCTCTATCTATGGAGTCCATCCCCTATCTCCTCCCAACAACATCCGGTTTAGAGGTCCATCCCCTATCTTCCCCTAAACCATGGAGTACATCCCCTATCTCCTCCAACACAACACAATGCATATAAACAATAATTATACACATCATCACAGAACACATAAATTTAATGTATTCTTTCAACCGTCATACTCAATGACACATTCTAGTGATTAGTTTCAGTTTGCCTAATCATCATGCATTGTCTACAACAATCAAGACTATCCTCTACTGATAGCCCAAAGCAATTATTTCTATACAGAAAATAAATGCAACAATGGATATAAAATCAACATTTCAACTAGGTGAGCGATAAACAATCCAACTACACCCTTTAATCCTATACCTTTCCAAATCAATTCCTCATTTCTCATAATTAATTATACAAATTAATTAACCAATGTAATTAGGGCATTTTCCATAAGTAGCATTACAACCCTTAGGTTCCATTTTCATTAATGTTTTAACATTAATTTCACTTTTCCAAGCCAAACATGCATCTAGGTTTTATATAGCTAAAACCCCAATTTCTGTAAATTTACACAAAAGCCCCAAACTTTCACAAATTACCAAACCAACCCCAACATCTCAAAATACTCAAATTTAAAGACAAAGCCTATAGTAAGGAGTAGGTTATCCTTACCTCGAAGTTAGAGCTCGGATGGAGAAGAGACCAAAACCAAAGTGCTCCAAAGACCAAGATTTTCGGATCAAAACGACGCCCTCGACGATCAACACAACTTTTACAAAGGCCGAAGATGAGAAAATCACTCCTACTAGATCAATACCTAGAGAGAAGTCAAGGTTTTAGAGAGAGGAGCTCTCAAAATGGGTTTTAGAAAAAGTAGGAGAGAGAAAGGAAAGTAAAAAGTGATTTAAAATCACCCAGCGGATAACTCATATACGCATGACCCGCTCGAGTGGAGAACACAACGCTCGAGCGCCAAGAACAAAAATCTGGACACGCTCAAGCGCAATAAGGCCCGCTCGAAAACAGTTTGGGATATCTTTGCCTCACTTCATCTTCTTTCTCCTAAGTGGCTTATGTGCCATAATGTTCATTCCATTCTATTTAACCATAGGAATTGCTCTTGTTAAGACCCGAACCCGCCTCCAGAGGTTTGGATCGTAACTGACCAATAATCATAAGATTACCTATAGCCTCAGACAGAAATCAAATATTTAATTATATTAGGCTAGAAGCAGAGGCTAATGAAATTTTGTCCAATGAGCTGTGCATATACGGCATATCAAAGACATCTAATTTATATTAATAATTCACACTCATATATACATAAGAAGTTTCACATGTCCAAGATCATACATATGCCATTAACATACAATCACGAAACTTGTGTACAGACGTGATCAAGCATGACCAATAAAAGAAAACAGAAAATCAAAAGACAAAAGCCTCGTGCATGAGGCGTCCTTTGCTGACTCCACAAAAACTTGGTATTTTTGCATAGGTTCACTAGGGCTAAGGCTGGATATCCTACTGCTCACCTACATACATATATATAACGAAGTGAGCTAACGCCCAGTGAATAATATCAGAGTAAAGGGGTTATGTAAATGAGTTCTAGTAAATGACATAAACATTTCAATATCATAAGCAATTCATAACATAATGACCTTGGGTCTAATAGATAATAGAACAACCTCCTGTCCAACGTATAACAGATGTATGGAACGGAATTGATCATATCATAATCGAACGACCTCGGGTCCAATCATTTACAGCTGTATAATGGCCATTCGGCTAACTCATAATAGATAATCAGATTGATCAGATGTTCAGAACGACCTTGAGTTCATCTTGTCAAATGTACAGAATGACCTTACGTTCACTTCAGATATATAGAATGACCTTGGGTCCATTATACATATTCGTGTCACATCATTCACATTTACAAATATCACAATGATCAGACAGATAGAAACTTATTCACTTTTTGCAAATTCATAGTTTCGGAAAGTTTACCACAATAGGATATACAAAAAATAGAGTAATTGAGAAAATATATTTACTAAAATATTACTCACAGTGATTTGGTTGTTGATTCGTCCTTGCAAATGATCCTACACAATTCATCAACATACACATGTTGAATCAGATTATTTAATCAGATTGTTCTTTAACTTATTTAATGTTCTTAGGCTTCATTATATCCCTTTATTTCAGTTTGCAGCAACAGGTTTTTACTCACTTTTGTTACATATGCAATGACAACCAACAATGGATTAGTTTTAAATCACCTAATCCTCATGCAATTTCTACAACAATCATAGCTATCCTCCACCGATAGCCCAATGCAGTTATTTCTAAACAGATATTCAATCTCAAATAAATAGCAAATAACCCAAAACCATTTATCTCATATTCATCAAAAACCCCTCTTTTCATTTCACACCCAAATCCTAGATTTGTCCGAAACCACAACCAAATCTCATCATCTATATACAGTAGCAAATAACTAAGCTAAAAACCATATGTGAGTGTAGAAAATCCCTACCTCAAGTATGGAAGGTGAGCAAGCAAGATTGGAACTCCAAAAATGACGAAACCAACTCTTACTTGGATCAACACGAAGCTCTTGAAGGCCTCTACCTTTCTCTCAAGGACACTAGGGTCAAGAACACAATGGATCTAGGTGAAATCTTAGAGAGAATGTCAGTTTTAGAGAGAGAGTATCAAGAACTGAAATTCAGGAGAGTTTTAGAGAGAGAGAGAGAGAGAGAGAGAGAGTGATGAAAAAGTGATTTGAAATATCAAATTCGCTCGAGCATGGAAAGCCCCGCTCGAGCGCAAGAAAGCCCGCTCCAGCGGAGGAGCAAATTCTGGGCAACATAAGTTTGGAAAAACAAGCAACCAACCTATTCCAAACACCCAACTACAACCCAATAACCAACAATAAGGGGAAGACAAAGGAAACAAGACATGTACAACCATCCAAACCATACAAACCCAAGTCCAGAACCACAAGAGATGGGTCAAAATCGGGATCGCTACATACTAAATGAATCAAATTTTAATCAAACTTCCCAAAAGGCTCTAAAAATTATGATAGTCCAATTAAACTTGTCAATTTTGGTTTATGAATTCATTAAAGCTTTCAATTTCAAATTCAGAATAGAAATCATAATAGATAATTCACAAATCAAACAGATACATGCAAATTAAACGCCAAACACATAATGGGTATTCAAAATTAAATAAATGTAAGTATGTTACAAGGTGGGGTTATCACAGTATTACCCTTCCCTTCTTAAGGAGTTTGGTCCTCCAAACTTACGTTACCTTGTATCGAAAATAGTTTGGAATATCTTTGCCTCACTTCATCTTCTTTCTCCTAAGTGGCGTATGTGCCATAATGTTCATTCCATTCTATTTAACAATAGGAATTGCTCTTGTTAAGACCCAAACCCGCTTCCAAAGGTTTGGATCATAACTGACCAATAATCATAAGATTACCTACAGCCTCAGACAGAAATCAAATATTTAATTATATTGGGCTAGAAGCAGAGACTAATGAAATTTTGTCCAATGAGCTGTGCATATACGGCATATCAAAGACATCTAATTTATATTAATAATTCACACTCATATATACATAAGAAGTTTCACATGTCCAAGATCATTCATATGTCATTAACATACAATCACCAAACTTGTGTACAGACGCGATCAAGCGTGACCAATAAAAGAAAACAGAAAATCAAAAGACAAAAGCCTCGTGCATGAGGCGTCCTTTGCTGACTCCACAAAAACTTGGTATTTTGCATAGGTTCACTAGGGCTAAGGCTGGATATCCTACTGCTCACCTACATACATATATATAACGAAGTGAGCTGATGCCCAGTGAATAATATCAGAGTAAAGGGGTTATGTAAATGAGTTCTAGTAAATGACATAAACATCTCAATATCATAAGCAATTCATAACATAATGACCTTGGGCCTAACAGATAATAGAATGACCTCCGGTCCAACGTATAACAGATGTACAGAACGGAATTGATCATATCATAATGGAACGACCTCGGGTCCAATCATTTACAGCTGTATAATAACCATTCGGCCAACTCTTAATAGATAATTAAATTGATCAGATGTTCAGAACGACATTGAGTTCATCTTGTCAAATGTACAGAATGACCTTACGTTCATTATATACATCCATGTCAAATCAATCACATTTACAGATATCATGTTGATTAGACAGATAAAAACTCATTCATACTTGCAAAATCACAGCTTCAGAAAAGCTTACCACATTAAGACATTAAGAAAATAGAGCAAGTAAGAAAATATCTTTACTAAGATATTACTCATAGTGATTTGGTTGTTAACTCATCCTCGTGGATGATCCTACATAATTCATAAATATACACACATTGGATAATATTATTTAGTCAAGTCATTTTCTGACTTATTCATTCTAACTCTTTAATTCATTTAGGACGCTCAATTCATGCCTAAGAATACTTAGAAAGGAATGAGAATGCACACACGTGATCAGAATATGTCTTTTCAAAATTAGCTAAAACAGAGCACTTCACTCGAACATAACATTGGTCGAGCAAGCAAACCAATTGGTCTGCAAAAGTACTAGACGGTCCAAATCTAGGCTCGACGTTCGCTCGAGCCAAGGGGTAAAATAAAAGACGGTTGCTCGAGCCAACTACAAATGTCTGCAAAAATACTAGATGCATAAAATATGGGCTCAAGCAATAAATTGTTCGCTCGAGCGATGAGGCAGAATTCTAGAATTTCCACAATAGAGTTGAGCTTTAAGCACATGTTCAAAGTATGGATTCATGCATGATGCAACCAAAACATGAATACATTGCTAATACTGAATAAAAACTTCATGATTTCGCAAAATTGAAGCTTAAAACTTCATAATTGAAACGAAAACTCCCATGCATGTATCAATTGTTTCCAAACTCTTTTCCAAAGCTTCAAAAACATGCAACTTTAAAACTTTATAAATCATGGATACGTGGATGATATAACCTTCAATTCAAGTTTAAATGACATGAATCATGCTAAAAATCATAAAACTCAACTAAACTATGCATGCGTGTATGAATTGGCTCTAAATTCGTCATCTTTAGCTCATTTCTTTCCTTCAATTACATAATCCTCATGAATTCACATATTTGATGGTTTAAACTCAAGAATTGAGGTGTAAACACCTACCTAGAATCTTCAATGACACTAATCCTAGCAAGAACATGAGTTGTCTTCTTCAATTCTTCAAGCCTCTAGCCAAATTCTTCAAGAATCAAGCCTCTTCCTCTCTCTCTCTCTCTCTCTCTCTCTCTCTCTAGAATGTAAATTTCAGAATTTGAGCTCAAGAAAATGAACTAATCTCATCACTTAACATATATATATATATATAGATTAATTAACTTAATACACTAATCAAGGATTAAGCTATTTAATTGAACTTAAGTTAATTAATCAAAAGCTTAATTTAATTGATTTAATCTAATTATTTATTCTAAATCAAATTTTAATCAAACTTTCCAATAGGCTCTAAAAATTATGCCGATCTCAATAAACTAACCAATTTCGATTTTTGTCGCCATTAAGGCCTTCAATTTTTAGATTATAACAGAAATCATAATAGATATTCATGCAATCAATAGATATGAAGTCAAAAGCCACATTAATGACATAATTAACATGCAAATTCACACATAGCACATAAGCACATGTATAATTAAAGAATTAAAAGCATAATATGTAACAGGGTTGTCACAGCTCTAGTCCTCAATTATCTTACTTGTCGGTCGATAATTTGCATCGATCTCTCTTCATATTACATATTTTTGTCAAAAGCTATCCGGTGATAATCAATAACGTGAAATAGATCCCGAAGGTAACCTCTCAACATCGACACATGAAACACATTGTGCATTTGTTCCATTTCTAGTGCTAAAGCTATTCGGTATTTAGCTGGACCATGTCTTTCCAAAATCTGAAACGGTCTAATATATAGAGGTGATAATTTGCCTTTCTTTCTAAACCTTGACTGACCTTTTGTTGGAGTCACCCTAATAAACACGTGATTATCAACATCATACTCTGAAGCCCTTATTCTCTGATCTACATAACTCTTCTATTGGCTTTATGCAATTTTAAGCCTTTGCTGAATGATCTTAATATTTTTGGTAGTTGTTTATGCAATTTCAAAACCAAGCAAAACTCTATCCCCAAACTTCTACCCAACAAATTGAGGACCTACATTTTCTACCATTTAGAGCTTCATATGGTGCCATTCCAATGCTAGCGTGGAAACTATTATTATACGCAAATTTCGCCAATGACAAATAGGTTTCCCAACTTCCCTAAAAATCTAAAGCACACATCCGAAGCATATCTTCCAAGGTTGGAATGGTTCTTTCAGACTATCCATCAGTTTGCGGATGAAAGGCGGTACTAAATCTCAAATATGTTCCCATCTATAGACACCCCATTTTTGACCACCCTTAAGACTTGGGCGTTACTGATGGTTTACTTGGTGGTAAAAGGTGTGCAGGGCAAAGGTTCAAATTCTTTAGCAATGAGGGAGTCAAATCCCAACTTCATACCCCTTTTGGACCAAAACGATCTTGATCAAAATATTTTAGATCTTAAAATCCTCTCTTTCAAAATGTTTTGAAAATAAAGTTCCTACGATGTTCCGACGCTCGCATTTCGGTAGATGTTGCGCTTTTCGGTAAACCGAGCAAGGACAAAGTGGAGATGAATGAAAGAGAGTTGAAATCTTTGAAAAATCTTTCAAAACACTTTGTTTAGGGGTTTGGATTTGAAGAAAAGAGGAAAGGAGAGGAGAAAACTAGTTTAGGAGAAGTTCGGCATGAATCCGGGTAGGAGAGAGTCGAGTAGCCCTCGCTGAATCGGGCTTATTCATTTGCATACTTGGATTTTAGCTATGAGGCCACCATCGTTGGAAAGATTACTTCCGGGGCTTCATTTTGCACTCAAGAATCTCCTAAAGCCAAGTCCGGGTGGGGGAGATATGGTTGATTGAAGTAGGGCATCACTCCGGTTGGACCGAATCTACGCGGCTTCACCAAAAAGGGCATAACTTTTTGCACAGAAGGAATTTTAATGCAAGGTTTGCGCCATTGGAAAGCTAACTTCTGGGGCTTCAATCTGGACACCCACCGGCCACTTTTTGGCCTTGGCAATAACCTACCGGCCATCAATTTAGCCGACCGGCCAGTCAAAATAGCCGACCGACCAAATAAGTAGCCGACCGACCATTTATTTGGCCAATGGCCTCCTTTTCTGGCCGGTACCACCTTTTTGACTCTTGCAGGCATGGTGCATTCCAGCTGTGCCAGTTGGGTTGCACAGACCCTGCCCTCATACGCGTATGTAGCTGTTTTGGCCCTTTTGCACCCTTTTTTATCCAAACTTCCTCTGGAAGATTGCACCCTTTGCTCAAGCTTATTGATGAAGCCTGACCCTTTGTCTTAGCTTCCTCAAGAAGCTTGAACCTTTGGGTTAGCTTCTCTTGGAAGCTTGGCCTCTTTGACCCCTTTTTTTATTAGCTTCTTTAAGAAGCTTGGAGCCATTACCTTGCCTATATAAGAGCCCCTCCTCCTCCTTTGTTAGGTTGAACAAAAAACCAGAGATATACATATATATCTGATAGATATACCCTTCGTCCTCCATAGCTCTCTTCTCCAAAGCTCAAAAGTCCATTACTCTTGGCCCTTTACACACCATCTCACAACCACACACTTCCACCATTGCTTGGAGGTTCTTGGAGATCATTTTCAGAGGCTAAGAGACTGATTTTTGGGACCAAAAGCTGCTGCATTGCTGTGCTACAAGGGTAAGTCCTCTTCTCCCTCTTTGAAGCTCTATCTTGCATGATATCTTAGTCTTACTTGCAAGCATTTCTGGGCTCAAACCCAAACTATAAAGTGCCATGTTTTGAGCCCCTCTTCAACTTTGTTAAAGGGCTCTTTTCTGTTTGAGGCCATCTACTACCTCTTGTCTCCTATTTCTCTTTTTAGGGCCATTTTTGCATGCTATTTTAGCCCTACTTGTGAATATTTTCGAGGTTTGCTATAAACTGAAAAAAGTTAGGTTTTGACCTCCTCTTTGAGTTTGATTAGGCCACTTTGCTGTTTGGAGTCATCTCCTTCCTTACATGCCTTATTTCTTCATGCTTTGAGCCATATTTGTGAGCACTTGCATTGGCCATGGTTTGGCCTCTTAGCCACTGAAATCTAGTGGATTTTCAGTGGCTTAGGTGCATTTTTGAGGGCTAAAATTAGAAGGGGGTGACCCCCCCTCTCCTTGTCTTGTTTGGGGATCTTTTAGGCCTTCCAAAGGGACCCTATTTTGCATGTATCGAAGTCACTTTCCAGTCCTCATTATGAGGGTTTTGAGGTCTGCCTTAGGTCTGTCCGGGGCCTTTTTGATCATATTTTATGTCTACAATGCATGTGTAGAGCAATCCCTTCCAAGGCCTTTCAAAGAGGCCTTTCTTTGCATGTTCCCTAGACCAATTTCAGGGTCAATTTGGTGAGTTTTAGGGCTTTCATATTTGATTTGCAGAGTTGGTTGTGCCATACTAAGTGTCCTTGATGCATGTGCTTAATTACCCCTTGTATGTCCTTCCAAAGAAACTCCCTCATTTTTGCACATGTTGGCTGCATTTCAGTGATTATTTGGATATATTTTGGCATGTTTTATTCATTGATTTTTTCTGGTTTGGTGAGATTTCATATGCTTCATATGTATGCCATGTAAACCATGCTTGCTAGTCAAAGTTGCATGCTATTTTAGTCCATCATGCTAGCATCTTTTCGTCATGTTTTGAACTAGAAATGTTCATGTTTTGGGACTGCCTTGGCTCTTTCTTTGGGCCTCGTGGTCAAATAATGCTTGCTTTGCATAGTTAGAGTTCAATACATGTGCCTAGTTTTGAGTTTCGGGGGCTATTTCATGCATTGGGTGGCATATTTGCATGTTTTGGGACCATTGAGCATCATACTTCAGTGCTGAAACACATGCCATTGTATGCCATAATTCATCCTTTCAATGCCTTTGTAGAGTTGTGTCTTGTGCCTTAGACTCGGGGCCATTGCATTGTGCATGTTTGTGTGCATCTTGGTTGCCTCATTTTCATCACATGGCCATTGATTTTGGCATGCTTGCGAGCTATCCATGTTAGTTTAAGTCCATCATCGAATGTTGTTGCATGCCATGTTTGTTTACATGTTTAGGTTGCGTGCCTAGTATACATTGCTCATTTGCATGTTCATGTTGCATACTTAGCCTCCATGCCTAGGTTGCATTTCATTGAGCATGCATCCCTTGCCTCTTGATCAATCATGATAGGGGTTGGGGCCCTTTGATGTGTTTTGTGCTTGCATTTCATTTGATATCGAAGTTGCACACTTGGCTTTTGGGACATCATGCATTGAAATGCGTGATTGATGGCCTGAGGGTCGAGGGCCACACTTCCTTGAGTCCATTACATGATTGGGAGAGTGCCCATGCACACATTTGCTTGAAAATTCCATGCCATACACTGCTTGCCCTCTGCTGCTGTTAGCTGCAGGTTTCAGCAGAAAGAATTTGCCGGCCGGCAGTGTTAGTGTAACAACCCTCATACTGTTTACTGATTAGGGACTGATTGATTACCGATAATCACCGATTACTGTTAAACGAAACGGATAATGACTGATAACTGACTGATAATCGAACTGAATGAAATACTGAACCGACTGACTGAAATTGAAACTGAATTGACTGAGTATATGTTAGTTAATTGCATTCTATCTGTTTGATTGTCTGATTATCTGTTCATGATTCCATAGTAGACCTAGCATTTAATACTTACATTTAAACACATAATCTTCTTGAATTCAAATATGAAATGACTTAGTTTCATGAATTAGGGTTCAAAAGCTTACCTAGGGTCTTCAATTGAGCTTAATTTAGTAAGTTCATGAGCTTCTACTTCACAATACATAAGCCTCTTAGCAAATTCTTCAAGTCTAAGCCCTTCTCTCTCTTTAAAATTCTCTATCTCAGAATTTTTGAGCTCAAATTATGATTAAGGGGGTTCGAGCTCTTAATTACAACATATATATACTTGAGGATTAGATTAGGGTGTTAATCAAGGCTTAAGATTAACTAATTAATTACATTTAGTTCTAATTAGTTTAATCTAATTAATTTAATCTGAATCAAATTTTAATCAAGCAACTCATTAGACTCTAAAAATTATGCCAATCTTAATAAACCAACCAATTTCGATTTTTGTCGCCATTAAGGCCTTCAATTTTTAGATTATAACAGAAATCATAATAGATATTCATGCGATCAATAGATATGAAGTCAAAAGCCACATTAATGACATAATTAACATGCAAATTCACACATAGCACATAAGCACATGTATAATTAAAGAATTAAAAGCATAATATGTAACAGGGTTGTCACAGCTCTATTCCTCAATTATCTTACTTGTCGGTCGATAATTTGCATCGATCTCTCTTCATATTACATATTTTTGTCAAAAGCTATCCGGTGATAATCAATAACGTGAAATAGATCCCGAAGGTAACCTCTCAACATCGACACATGAAACACATTGTGCATTTGTTCCATTCCTAGTGCTAAAGCTATTCGGTATTTAGCTGGACCATGTCTTTCCAAAATCTGAAACGGTCTAATATATAGAGGTGATAATTTGCCTTTCTTTCTAAACCTTGACTGACCTTTTATTGGAGTCACCCTAATAAACACGTGATTATCAACATCATACTCTGAAGCCCTTCTTCTCTGATCTACATAACTCTTCTGTCGGCTTTATGCAGTTTTAAGCCTTTGCTGAATGATCTTAATATTTTTGGTAGTTGTTTATGCAATTTCAAAACCAAGCAAAACTCTATCCCCAAACTTCTACCCAACAAATCGGGGACCTACATTTTCTACCATTTAGAGCTTCATATGGTGCCATTCCAATGCTAGCGTGGAAACTATTATTATATGCAAATTTCGCCAATGACAAATAGGTTTCCCAACTTCCCTAAAAATATAAAGCACACATCCGAAGCATATCTTCCAAGGTTGGAATGGTTCTTTCAGACTATCCATCAGTTTGCGGATGAAAGGCGGTACTAAATCTCAAATCTGTTCCCATCGCTTTTTCAAGACTTTACCAAAATCTGGACACAAACTTAGTATCCCTATCTGAAACAATAGATACCAAAACTCCATGCAAATGAATAATCTTATCGATATAAATGGTAGCAAGTCTATAAGCATTATAGAAAGATCTCACAGGAAGAAAATGAGAAAATTTAGTCAATATATCACCTGATAACCCAAATGGAATTCATACCTTTAGTTGTCCGAGGTAGTCCAACAATAAAGTCCATAGTTATATGCTCCTATTTCCATTCCGGAATAGCGAGAGGTTGAAGACATTGCAGACATCTAGACACAAATTCAACAATTTCTCTCTTAATGTTAGGCCACCAATACGTTTTCTTCAGATCTTGGTACATTTTAGTGTTGCTTGAATGCATAGTAAACTTGAACTTATGAGCTTCTTCCATGACTCTTCTTTTAAGGTCGAAAATATTAGGAACACACAATCTTCCCTAAAATCTCAACACTTGATTGTCAACACTAAATCCTAGTCTTGTATTTGATTCTATCTCATCAAACACTTTCTTGAGGAATTCATCCTCCACTTGCTTTTGCTTAACATCTTCAATGTTTGCTAGTTGTGCTAAAATTTCGACTAACACTCTTCTTGTTCATGAAACATCACTTAATTTCAAATCTTTCTAAGGTAGTGGCACCAAATCTTTAAAACAATCACAACTAGTAACTCCAAGTTATGGGTCAAATAGTTCTTTTCATGAGGCTTCAATTGTCAAGATGCATAAGTTATCATTTTCCCATTCTGCATAAGCATACAACCCAAACCCATATATAAAGCATCTATATAAATTACAAAACCTTCCACACCTAATGGTAATGTCAAAATCGAAATTGTAGTTAGCTTGTTTTCAGTTCTTGAAATGCAAACTCTCTTTCATCAGTCTATTCAAATGGTTCTCTTTCCCGAGTAAGTTCTTCTTGCTTCAATCTTTCAAACTCAGATATTTTCCAATCTTGGATGCATTGAGGGAAGTACTTTTCATAGAAGATCTCAAGAAACCGTGCCAAACTAAATCCTACATTCTCATCCTTGATTAACATCCACCATCTACGGGCTTCGCCTTCCAAAGTAAAGGTTGCTAACTGAACCTTTTGTGCATTAGCGCACAAAAATACTTCAAACAACTTCTCAACGCCAAGAACCTAAGCCTTAGCTTTTAGAGGATCGACTTCTCCCCAGAACAATGGCGGTTTCATCTTTTTAAACTCTTAGGGAAAGCAATGGTTTGATCATCTGCTTGATGATCTTGCACAGGAGGTGGTATAGGCATCAGTGGTGGTGGTGGCTATGAATTTTGTTCTAGGTGAGCGCTCGAGTAGTGAAAGCATCACTCGAGTGAAGATTGAGAGCATCTAGTAGTTTTGCAGGTCAGGGTAGACCGCTTGAGCGAACTAATGGTCGCTCGAGCGAAGATGCAGGGCTCCCAATATCTCGTTTTGCAAACAAAAGTACCAAGAGATGCCTTTCATCGCTCGAGTGATGAAAAGACTGCTCGAGTGGTCTGTGCGAAATCAGTATTTTAAGAAGGCACTTTTAGATCATTTCTTCACCTTTTTCCTTCCCTCTTCTTCCTTTTCTCTTCTCTTCCGAAAACCCTAGGGTTCTTAACCAAAATATCCCTTATTTCTATAAGATCTAAGCCTGAATCACTTGTAAAAAGAGGAGTACACCTAAAGATCTTGTTCTTCTACCGATTCGATCTTGGTTTTGCAAAGGATTCTTCTAGAAATCTTGCTTTCTTGCTCTTTTTCTTAAGGTAGGGTTACTTTTAACTTAGTAACTCTTTGATTTGAAGATGATTATGTGGTATGATTGTAAATATAAGTCATGATTGAATGACTAAGTGAAATCAAGTTTGTGTGTTTGACAAAAAAGGAAATTTTCATTTGACTACTGTTTGAGTTTCACCCAATTTCTCATAAAATATGGACATTGAGGTTGACAAAATTATTTATATAGGAAAACAGAGTAAAAAAACACAAAATTATTAAAACCCTAATTTTGATTTTGACAAAGAATGGTATTATGAGCAAATTTGCCCTTAATACTTAAGATTTTATGATGATTGATGGGTGGAATTTATGGATGGTAAAATTATTGAGTTGGAACTATGATTTGACCTTAGATGAGATTGTAACTTTTACTACTTTGTTTGCTTTATTTGTTCTTGGATCTTTGTTCTTTGAAAAATATTTCAAGGGGAGGTAAATTGAGTATGAGTCCGGGTAGAGAGTTGGGTTTTGGAAAGGTTATGTTGTATGCTGGTACCCACGCGGGGAGTCAAGGTACCCAATTGCCCTGTCTGTACATATCGTTGGACGAATGTAGGAAAATGTTTTTGGGTGTCCACTAGTCCCACCGTATAATAGTCAACAAAAATGGAAGAATGGATGATTTTGGGTGCCCATGTCCTGCTGCATTATAGTCGGTAAATGTAGGGATAGTTTCTATTACAAATGTATATATGTATATGTGTAAGGACTCCTACAAGGGATTCATGACTTGTTTACTCCTTTGTATTGACAAAGGTTTTCTTGCAATGAAAATATTTGTTTTATTTATTTATTTTAAATGTTCAAACTTAAATCCTTAATTATTATTTTTCTGAATTATAATTGTGCCATGTACATTTTCAAATGATTAGATACCTTGTTAAATGTATCTTTGCTGGGTATATGGCTCAACCCTATCTGATTTTTCAAGAACTGGTGACATGCCACCACAGTAGTGACTCGGAGTTTACATTTTGTTTTTGGTTGGAAACTGTGGCCCAAGGATAATTAATTGTGAAGACTTAAAGCCGTGTGTCGAACATTTAGAATTTATTTTGTTGTATATGGTGCCATCTTCAACTTTTGTATGCCTCTATGGCAATGTCTTTTGAATTGTCTTCTAGCTTATTGAACTAGATAATGGACTTGAATTGTCATTAGTGAGTAAAGCTTGTGGTTTGTAATTCGAAACCTTAGTTGTAACAAGTTGAATCAAATTGAATTTATATTTTAATCTCAGTTGGGGATTTATTTTAAATTATTAAACTTCATTCATTTTGGACCCAATTGATTGAATCGTGACCCGTTAGTAATCATGTAATATTGTTGTGGTTTTATTATTATTATTATTTAATTACCATAAAAGAGTTGTGAATATTTATGGTGTGTACCATGAAACGAAATATATTTTGTGGTGAGAAAATATTATAGTTACTTTTGTCATTAAAGATGTTGAAATGTATTTTTAATTGATATATGTATATATAGGTGTATATATATATAGTTAGATATTGTTTAGGAAATATCTATAAAAGTGACCAAATGGAATTTTTGTCAAACTTTGGGAGTTCTTGCCATGAGAAGAAGAGAAAAAGTGGTTCCAATGTTGGTTTTTCATGGGTTTGATCTAGTGTAAGCTATTTTTGACCCCTAGTGCTTTGGATCAAAACGTAGAGGGCAGAAAAGGCGTCGTTTGACTCCAAAAAAATTTAATTTTTGTCGCCGAAAATTTGAAAGCTTCTTGCCTCAAGGTAGGGATTTTTCCTGCACTTATTTATGCACTTTTACTTGATTATATGGAGCTTAGAGTTGTATATAATTTAATTAGAATTTTTAGAAAATTTGTGATTTAATTGCTTAAAAGAGAAATTTTGAGAAAAATAAAGAGTTGATGCCCAAATTGAGAAAGTGTAAACTTGGAATATGTTTGTAAGAATACGTTTGTAAGGTTATGAAAGAGCTATGTTTGAAATTTGAACAAAAATAGACTTCGATTCGATCGGTTTTGAAATTTTTACCAGTTTGCGACCAAAAGAACATTTTTAAAGAAAATAAAGGAATTATGTTTAACTTTTGGGGCTTTTGATCAAAATAGGATGTCATAGTTGAATAATGCTTGGAGAATGAGTTTGGGAAGAAAATGATGTTTTCTTGGGCATTAACGGTATTATTTTGCTTAATGTATCTGTTGGAATAAAACCTACACAATTAGAAATGGACCATGAGAGGTTACCGGACGTGATTGTGATATGAAAACTAGTGTAGTTGTTTATATTTGATGAGATGTGAAATAGATTGTATTTATCAGAATTTTTAGAATTTAATTGTTTAAATATCTGTTTAGAAATATCTATTTTGGGCTATCGGTGGAGGATAGCCATGATTGTTGTAGAAATGCATGAGACATTACATTCATTTCATTGGAAATGTATCTGTTTTTGATAAACGTTTGGAAATGTATCTGTTTGCGAAAAGATGAATACTTAGTGAATCTGGGTAGGGGCGTAGAACCATGCGATTAGGTGTCGAGCCTTCCAGTTTACTGGTAAAAATGACAGTGGTAGTGCATTAGGGCCTACTTGCAAACACTCACCTAGAGATTCACAGAGCCTGTATTCATGTAACAGATATGGTTTAAAATGGAAATGGCTTTATATCTGTTGTTGCATCTCAAAACTGCATGTTTTGTAAAAAGAGAGATAAACTGTTTTATCATGAGCATGACATAAGCATACTCCTCTTTAGTTCTGTCATGGTCCATATGTTGTGTAGTATATCTCTACTAGGCTGTGGCTCACTCTATAAGGGAAACCATTTCAGGTACATGTGATATGCCTCCACCAAGGCATTGACTTGGGAGGACTTGGTGCTGAGGCTTCATTTTTGTTTTATGGTTACTTGTTGAATGTAAGCCCAGGGTTGTATTTGCGTTGAGTTGAAACTTCATTTTGTGTAACTAAGAATGTTCTTGGATAAATTTATAAGCCTGTAGGGTACTTATTATCTGTTTGGTTTCCATTTCATACTTGTTGTAAAATGCATGCTTGGAATTGCAACTGGGATATTGAGATGTGAACATCATGTATTTAGCATTTGGGATTTAATGGAAATAGACGTATGGAATAGTTAGCTATATATATATGTTTGTTTATCAAGTGGGTTTTGCTGTATAAATAGATATACCCTGTCCAATTTTCAGGGCGCTACAACTTGGTATCAGAGCGTATCGGGTTCGAATACTTTGGGTACGTGGGGAGTGGTTAGTACCACCGTGGGTTTATCTCGCTTGATCGAGATATTTGTATGGTGAGGTGCTATGTGATAACATGCTTATGTGATTATATGGGTATGGGGTTTGATTTCTGAGATGTTAATTGGGTCTGTGAGTTCTTAGAAGTCCAGTCAGAAGAGCACTTGATCGTTGCTATTTCTGATTGGAACTCTAGCAACATCATGTGATAATCATTATCTAGAAAGAAAATTTATATGTGCTTATGTGACTATGTACTTATGTGGAATGAATTAACTGTTGTCCATTGCCTTAGGACGTTAGTGAGTTAGCTTCGGCACAATTGTGACTGTGCCAATCTCGAGTGTTACCTTTATTAAGATGTCAGGATGTGGAAGGGGTAGTGGTAGGCATGGTAGGCCCAGGAGGCATGTGATGCAGATATCGGATGAGATTCCGGCGCAGGAGGAGGAGACAGGGTAGGCAAACGTGGCTGAGCCAACTGGACAACAGGCCATGGGTGCTTTGGCACGAGAGATAGCAAGGGCACTAAACATATTAAGAGCTGAGGACCTAGCACAGGCCCCAGCAGCCCCAGTTACAGAGACAGGACCACTCCTGCTAAAAAGGGATTCTTTTAGACCAATTCAGATGTTTTTGTGGGAGATCTTAAGGAGCTGTTGAAGGCTGATGAGTGGCTAGAGCAGACGATTAAGACGTTCGAGATGCTAGACATTGAGGATGACGCTCTGAAAGTGATCTTGGCATCCTTTCAGCTGAAGGAAGAAGCGGGTCAGTGGTGGAAATATGTGCGAGGACATATTGGGGTGACCTAAGAGGCCTTTGTCAATACCTTTCAGGAGAAGTATCTGCCTACTACTATCAGAGAGAGGTTGAGGGAACAGTTCAAGAACCTCAAACAGTAACTTGACTCACCAGTAGCGGAGTTTGAGGCCACTTTTTCCAGTCTGTCCAGATTTGCTCCTAAGCTTATGGCGACAAAAGAGTGCTGTTGTATCGAGTTTGAGACTCGACTGAAAGATGAGCTTGCCTATTATGTGGGCGGGTCTATGATGAGGAAGTATAGTCATCTTGTTGAGGCAATGACACATATGGAAACCCTGTTAGGAGCTTGAGAGAAGGAGATGAGTGGTTTCAGGCAGAGAGGCCAGTAGATGTAGGGTGAGGCCCGAGACAGCAAGAAGCAGAAGGGTTTTACACCACAGCAGTCTCATGGGGCACAGTCTAGGTCCACTTTTCCAGTGCCGAGTTCAGGGGCAGGGGGAGGTGGCCAAGGAGGATTTTCTTGTTTCAAGTGTGGCCAGTTGGGTCACAAATCCTTTTCTTGCCCATAAAAGGGGGGAGGACAGCGGTCTGCTCCGTCTTCAATCCGCCCACCGAGCCAGAGTCAGGGGAGGGGGCAGTCTTTGACTTGCTTTCAGTGTGGACAGGCAGGACACATGAAGAGGTACTATCCACAGTTGGGTGGCACACCTGGTGCATCTGGATCGAAGCAGACTCAGAGTCACCAGCCAACACAGTTGGCACAAGCCTCGAGGGCCACTCTGGGAGCCTCTTCGGCTCAGTCTGTACATCTGGCTTATGCTCCGAGATGGGAGCAGGTGGATCAGAGACCTACTGGACGTGTGTATGCTGTTACCATGCTAGAATTAGTGCCAGCACCTTCGGTTGTGAGAGGTACCTTCTTGTTCTGTAATTCTATTGCCAATGTATTGATTTACACGATTTTTCTTTCTTTAATACCAGTCAGTGTATATAAGTGTGTTTGGATTGTTTTGCTTCATTTTTCTTTTGTTAAGCCATGATTTTGATTCAGGTCAGTATGTAATCAATGTCTAGTTTAGAGTTCAAAATTCAATCATTCTCAAATTTAGTCAAATAAAATTGTTTTCAAGCACAAAGTGTTATGCCAGTTACGCCATTGATATGCAAAAAAAAAAATGAAACTGATTTTATTGAAGTCAGGGGATGATGACATCCCTGATTGCAGAGACAACCAACAAAAAAAAAAAAAGAGAGGGATCTTTTTTTTTTTTTTTTATGACGGCCACATGCCGACTTCACTTACTCGACACTCCCGCCGAGCTCTTTCTCTTTTTGTCATCTTGGGAGACCCTTGAAGGACCTGCCTCAGTATGTACAGGACCGCCAAGAGAGTTGACTCCCTGTTAGTTGTCAAAGGCGAAGTACGAAGGTGCTCCGAATCGGGCCATGACGGTGGTCTTCCATTTTAACTCTTTATTCTCCTCCTTCAATGCGCAAATCTCTGCTCGTGCATCTTTGTACATGCGCTGGAGCAGAGAAAGTTGGGCATTTAACTGATGTACCCCACCGATCCTATTCTGCAGCCGGTGAGACAGTTTGGTAACCGTAGTCATTGTCTCCATGCAGGATCTCAGT
>NW_021025624.1:532503-561578 GCF_004153795.1 Camellia sinensis | reverse complement strand
GCAATTAATGAACACAATGGAAAGGTGGGCAGCATCCTTTTTGGATCGAATGAATAACCACCAACCAACAAACGCAAGACACATGGAGGAAGTTTTAACTGTCCCTCAATAAAGATTGGCTAGAGATAAACAGCCTATGCAAGTTAATGGACATTCTAATGGTCAAACTAGTAATCAGAACTATGAAAGACCATCACCTCAATCTTGGTACGAACCTATTTCGAGGCCTATGGCAGGTCAAAATGCCTCAGTACTTAACAGTGAAGCCATGCAAATTGGTGGATCTGGCCCAGTACAAGAAAATGGTATAAGAATGATTCCAAATCCCATGTTCGAAGCCATACCTGGCATGAGGGGGTTCACTAATCCTTTATTCGAATTTATACTCGGGGGGTTGGAAGGTTTTCTTACAAATGGAAGGGACACAACACCTGTTCCAGCACCTTTCGCAGGACAGGCTCAAAGGGGTTACCCACACCCCCAACAGCAACCTGTACAACAGGGACAACCAGTCCTAAATATACCACCTTATGAACCAAGAGGACCACAGGCACAAGGTTGTCCACCAAATCCTGTGTTTGTCCCTCCAATAGTGGTTTAGCAGGCACAAAATATGGTCCCTAGGGACCAAATTGCTGACATTGTTAGAGAGATGTGTGGACCAATGGCTCGGGGGGTCCAGACTCCTGTATATAGGAAACCATACCCAGAATGGATAGATAGGATACATGAATACCCAAGAGGTTTCAGGATACCACATTTTGCCCTTTTTTATGGGAATGGAAACCAATCAACAGTGGAGCATATTGCTAGGTTTGCTACTCAATGCGGTGAATTTACTAATAATTACTATATGAAATTGAGGTTATTTCCAAATTCCTTGACTGGGGGAGCATTTGTATGGTATATTAACCTTACACCTGGCTCTATCCAAATGTGGCAACAAATGAAAGAGGCATTTCATGTCCAATTCTTCCAATCGGAGCCAGAGGTTTCCATGGCAGACTTGGCAAGATTGAGTCAAAGGCCTGATGAGAAGGCTACCCAATTTATTGCCAGATTTAAAAGGGCTCGAAACAAATATAGGGTCATCCTACTAGAGCCAGAATTCATGAGATTGGCTCAAAATGGTTTAGAGTTTAGGCTTCGAAAGAAGTTTGACTCAACTGAGTTCAGAGACTTGGTGGAACTGACTTATAAGGTGTCTAGGTACGAAGCATTACTAGATGAGGAACAAGATCGAAATAATGCATCGTACAAGACATATTATAAAGATCCTAATTATGAGATTGATGCAGCAGAGATTGTAGGGAAAGAACTTGTGATCTGTGAAGTATTAATTCATAAGGATACAACAATTGACCAGCAGTTTAAAAAGAAAGACCTTCACAGGAAATACTCTTTCAATTTAACTAAGGCAGATGACATTTTTGATCATTTGCTCGCGGCCAACTTCCTTAAGTTACTAAAAGGAGTTAAAATTCCATCTCCAGATGAACTTAAAGGAAAAGTATATTGTAAGTGGCATAATTCTTGGTCTCACTCGACTAAAAACTGTATTATTTTTCAAGACATGATCCAAGAACAAATTCGGAAAGGAAGTTTGAAATTCCCAGCCAAAACAGAAAAGGTCATGGGGATCGACAGTAATCCATTTCCAGAAATTTGAGAGGTGGCAACCAATGTCATAATACCAGACTTTTGAAACTTGTCATTGAAAGAATTGGGAGAAGTCAATGTGCAGATGCATGTTGCCAACCAGATAACTATCAAGAAGGACACTGGAAATCTACTAGCTATTGGATAAGGTTTCTTACACCAGAGGGAAGACTTTAATGAAGAAGCACGGGATAATGATTTTTTAGAGGCAGCTGTAATGCAAAGGATGTGTCCCAGGTGCAGACTGAGCTACAAATGGTTGAAAGGACTTCCAATTGATGGGAAACAATATTATAAGGATGTGCAGAGGCGTCCTAAACCAACCAATGCTTTCAATAAAAGGTCATATCCATCTGGTGTTAGGCAGCAGCCATTGATGGTTGAATCAGTAGCCGATAGAATGCATTCCAAAGGCAAGAGGCCTTTATATGAGTCCAGGCCGCCTAATTATCACAGGATGGAGAACAGTCATTCTGAAAGGAGACTGGAGAGAGACTCAGTTTATGGAATCAAAGCCAGAGATTGGCTCCCTAGACCAACCTCACGCAGGACAGAAAATGGACACCTTCGTCAAAGGCCTGAGTTAGGCCCAAAACATGAAGTCAGGACCAAGCAGTAGCCTTCACAGTCACCTTCGAAGATGGATTCGAAGGAAGAAAGGAGCAGTTCAACAGCTGGGTCAGTAGGTTCGTGGGTACCTGGAGTTCCAGACTGGTTTGTGATG
Source organism: Camellia sinensis (assembly GCF_004153795.1). Classification (NCBI taxonomy): domain Eukaryota; kingdom Viridiplantae; phylum Streptophyta; class Magnoliopsida; order Ericales; family Theaceae; genus Camellia; species Camellia sinensis. The sequence goes on along the minus strand of NW_021025624.1, from coordinate 559,195 downwards.
CAAAACAAACCTAGGAAAGTGTATACCCAGAGAGATGTTATTGGAAACCAAGGTAGGATGGTCAAACCTTCTTTGGTGGCTCCAAACAATTGGATATTGCTTAAACACCCAAAAACAAAGGAACCAGATATGGTCCCCGTAATTTCTAGATCACAAAGGAGGAAGATTCAGCGTAGGTACACTCAGTACCAGAAGGACTTGAAAGAAAGTGGAGAGAGTTCTTCATTGGTCCAGACAGAAGGAAAGAAGAATCCAAAGTCAGACCATACTCCAAAACCAACTCTACAAGGCAAAACAGTTTGTAACAGAGAACAGCTGGCCAAAGTTCACTCTGAACTAAAAGCCACAGAGAGGTCTAGTTTAACAGGATTGGAGAAGGCATTGATGGAGAGTGATAGCGAGACAGAGAAAGAATTTGGCTTAGGCCAAAAAAAAGAAATGGTTGAGGAAGAAATGTTCGAAGCCTTCATGTCTAAACAAACAATCTCGGCTGAAAAGCCAGTCATGAAAGACCATTCGAAGGAGTTTGTTAGTAATGAAGTGTCAGAATGCAGTATGGAGGATGTTTCTGGAGTAACTAAACAAGGTGGCCAAGAGGAGAAACAGTCACAGCCAGCCATCTAATTTGGCTCAGTGTCAGTGAATATGGTACACATACTACCGCATGAATTCCAAGCTGGAGATGAGAATCAAGAGGGGCAAGAAATTGACCCAATTCCAGTCTCTAGTGAAGACTCACAAGTGAGTATGGTGCAAGATAATTCCAGAATAGCTACTCCAATGGAAACTGAATATGAGAGTGAAGAAGAGATGAGTATCAATCTCTCATATCCTTTCGAGTATCCCTCGAACTCTATGACACAACATGTCAAGCCTTTGTATATTAAGGCCTTTTTCGATGGGATACAATTGAACCGAGTCTTGGTGGATAATGGGGCAGCGGTGAACTTACTACCGAAATCCTCTTTAAAGAAACTAGGGAAAAGGAATCCCAAGTTAATCCCAACTAGCACAACCATTGCTGGTTTCGCTGGAGACAGACAGATGGCTCAGGGAATTCTGCTTATCAACTTGAGTGTGGGAACCAGGGACTGCATGACGGCATTCTTCGTTATTGACAACAATGCTAAGTACAATGCTTTACATGGTAGAGATTGGATTCACACTAACAAGTGTGTGCCTTACTCTTTGCATCAGAAAATAATGATGGCCTTGGGTAATGGAGAGACAGAGAAAATTGATGCAGATCCTCAACCCTTCATAGCTTGTGCAGATTTCGTAGAGGCCAAATTGTATATTGAGGGAGTGACACCACTCAGTATATTGAGGAAACCTGATGGCTCAGCCGAAGTGACGGTTGATGAGGAAGTGACACACCTGAAGTACTTAGTCCAGGAGAGTGCTGATGAAGAGGTTGTCGTTAAGGATGACAATGATGCCTGGTTGTAGGCAAAGATGCGAAGCACAAGAAGCCAAGTCTTTGGCTCTAATTAAGTTCTCAATATTGGATGTAAAATCAATAGTCCAGAAAGTGCAAGAGCAAGAGAAAGAAGCCATGATAATTGGCTGCAAGCAGGAGCAGCAACAGGCCAGAGTTTTGGCCCTTGATAAATACTGTGCATTGGACATTGAAATAAAAGTCCAGGAGGTACAGGAAGAAGAAGCCTTGTGGACAGACTTTGTCTATGAGGAGAAAGGTAAAGATGTTGAATCAAAGAACTTGGGAGCAGAACACAGCAAGGAGATTGCTTCGAAGTCAGAAGGAATCAAAGAAAGAGCTTCAGTAAGTTCTCAGGTACAAGACCCCTTAGAAGAAATAAATTTAGGGGAAGGTTATGTACAACAGCCCATTTATATAAGTGCTTGGTTGAATGCTCTTGATAGGAACCAGTTGTTGGTTATTATGAGGAGATATACAGATTGTTTTGCATGGTCTTATAATGAACTACTAGGATTGGATAGGTCATTAGTGAAACATAGGCTCCCTATGAAGCCTAATTTCAAGCCATATAAGCAAAAACCAAGAAGAATGAGTCCAGAAGTGATTTAGAAAGTTAAGGAAGAAATTCTTAGACTACTCAAGGCAGGTTTTATTAGGACAGCCAGGTATGTTGAATAGCTATCTAATATTGTGCCTGTAGTTAAGAAGAATGGTAAAATGAGGGTATGCATTGATTTTAGAAACTTAAATCTAGCAACTCCAAAAGATGAGTATCCTATGCCTATAGTAGATTTGTTGGTAGACAGTTCAGTTGGGCATCAAATTTTATCAATGGTGGATGGACACTCTGGTTATAACCAAATCTGCATTGCAGAGGAGGATGGTCACAAGACAGCATTCAGATGTCCTGGGAATATTGGCACATTCGAATGGGTTAAAATGCCATTTGGTCTGAAGAATGTTGGGGCTACATATAAGAGGGCTATAAACACTATCTTTCACGACCTCATTGGAGGGTATTTAGAGTGTTATATTGATGATATTGTAGTTAAATCCCAATCCATGGAGGAGCATCTGTTTCACTTAAAAGCAACTTTCGAAAGAATGAGAAAGTTCAAGCTGAAACTCAATCCTCTTAAGTGTGCTTTTGGCGTATCATCTTAAAATTTCTTGGGCTATGTAGTACATAAGAAAGGAATACAGATTGACCAGAATAAAGCCAAAGCCATCATTGAAGCCAGACCTCCATCAAGTAAGAAGGAATTACAAAAGTTCCTTGGACAGGTTAATTTTCTTCGAAGATTCATTTCTAACACTGCAGGGAAAACTAAAGTGTTTTCTTCCTTGTTAAGGTTAAGAGATGAAGAGGAATTTGTGTGGATAGCAAAGCATTAAATTGCTTTCGAAGGAATCAAAGCCTACTTGGCCAACCCTCCAATGCTAATGCCACCAAAGGGTGAGAAACCCTTGAAGTTATACATAGCTGCAGCAGAGGATTTATTGGGAGCCTTCTTAGCCCAAGACAATGAAGAAGGTAAGGAGCAAGCTGTTTATTACCTTAGTAGGTTTTTAAATTCTTGTGAATGTAAATACTCAGCTGTAGAAAAGTTGTACCTTGCATTGTATTTTGCTGCAATGAAATTAAGATACTATCTTTTGCCTACAATTGTCTTGATAATTGCAACCACAAATTTGGTTAAGTATATGTTATCTACACCTATGTTGAGGGGAAGAATTGGCAAATGGATATTAGCCTTATCAGAATTTCATTTAGAATATGTTCCCCAAAAGGCAGTAAAAGGACAAGTTTTAGCCAATTTTTTGACAAACCATCCATCTCAAACAGAAAGCCAAGAGATAATGGAACTTGGTATAGCTAGTGTTGAGCCATGGCAAATGTGGTTCGATGGATCGAAAGCCAATGGCCTAACTGGAATTGGTATAGTGATTTAGTCACCACAAAGAATAGAAACCACACATGGTTTCAGAGTGGATGAAATTACTTGTTCTAATAATCAAGCTGAACATGAAGCCTTAATACTGGGATTGTAAATTCTTATTGGACTACAAGTTCATGCAGTTGACATATTTGGAGATTCTCAATTGGTGGTTAACCAAGTAAAAGGGATTTTCAAATGTCAAAGTATAAGGATGTTGCTATACTATGTTGTTGCATTATATCTGCTTTCTCAATTTCAAATAGCAAATGTAACTCATGTCCCAAGATTCTTGAATAATAGAGCTAATGATGTGGCTTAGAAAGTTTCGAATTTCAAGAGAAGGGATAATACTCAAAGGGACATAAGCCAAACAACATACCAGAAATCAATACCACATTTAAATAAAAGAAATGTGGTCCTGGAAGTCAATCATAATGACTTACAGGAACAAGATTGGAGGCATCCAATAATGCAGTACTTGGCTGGCCCATCTTCAAAGGCCAGTAGAAAAATTAAATTGAAATCTATGTAATACATCATATACGGTAATGCTCTCTACAAAAGGGGGGGGGGAGATGGTTTATTGCTGGAATGTTTAGGCCCAAAAAAAGCATTGACAGCTATGGCTGAGGTTCATGAAGGCTTTATAGCGACCCCGGTCTTTTCCCACTTGATTATTGTATCCGGACTTAGGTTCCGTAGATTCTGTCATTGTATAATTGTTGTTGTTGTCCCTTATTTTCTCATTTGGAATTATAGGATGTGTTGGGCAGGTTTGTTTCAGGTGGTTGGGTTTAGGAACCAAGTGTTGCTGTCCAGGTTTTTGGTTTCTTCGTCTCGAGCGAGGAGTTGTTCGCTCGAGCGAATGGTTGGTTTGTTTTGGGACTGTAGCTGTTCATTCTTGGCTCGAGCGAGATTTTCTTCGCCTCGAGCGAGTTAGTTCGTCTCTCGCTCGAGCAATAGTTCCTTCGCTCGAGCGTGTGTCTTGTTTGCAGACCTGAGGGTTTGAGTTCTTCGCTCGATCGAGCTTCTTTCGCTCGAGCGAGCTTTTGAGTTGTTGGCTCGAGCAAGGCTTCCTTGGCTCGAGCGTAGTTTCTCTGTGTCTGGTCGCCGAGCGACAAAAGTCTTCGCTCGAGCGAGCCTGTCCAGTTTATAATACCCAGCAGCGGTTTTGATCAGTCTTTTCTTATTCTTTTTGGTTCTAAACCCTAGGTCCGACTTCTCTCCCTCAAAACTCATCTTCTCTTTAGGTGTTCATCTACTTCTAGTGTGAATCCATCTTAAGTTCTTTGTAAGAAAGATAGAGGGCGGCTTGGGCTTCATTCTAATCTGAACATTTGGTGATTTGGAGCACATTGGAATTTGGGCATTCATCTCTATCTTCTCCATTTGGGTTGTTTTCTTTGAGGTAGGGATTTCCTACTCCATTATATAGGTTTGTTCTAAGTTTTGGTATTTTAACATGTTGGGGATACTTGATAAATTTTTGGGAAAAACCCTAGTTGTATTATTGAATTAATTTGTATAAGTAATTCATGGAATTGGGAAAAGAGAGTTAAATTCATGGAATTCATTGATTAAATGGCGTAATTGGGTAATTGGTATCATTTGTCTATTGAATTGTTGACATAGTTATTTTCAGTTTAGAAATAACTGTTTTGGGCTATCGGTGGAGGATAGTCGTGATTGTTGTAGACATTGCATGTGGATTAGGAATAACTGAAACTAATCACATTGGTTAAGTCATTAATTTTGACTATGGCATTGATACAGAAAATACGTGTATTGATTGAGCATTGCATTGCATACATTGTTTTGGTGTGTGGGAGGAGATAGGGGATGTACTCCACGGTTTAGGGGAAGATAGGGGATGGACCTCTAAACCGGATTTTGTTTGGGAGGAGATAGGGGATGGACTCCATTAGCATCACTTTTATGTGTGCTTTATTTATATAGAAGTGTTTTATTGATACAACACTAAAATGTGTATCAATCTGGAAGTATGAAGGTTTGATTTGAGACTTGAGTTCTCATTTGTTTGTTGATATTGGAAGGATGTGAATATTATATATTGTTATTCACTGATGAGTTTGGCCAGGTTCTGAGCCATGTTGATAAAATTGGAAAGTAAAACGTGTGTTAGACAATAGTGTCATGAGACTGTAAAATGAAGTAATTGATTATTTTGGTTGACCATCTGTTGAATGCTATTGCTTTATTCATTGCTTATATGTGGTTTAGTATATTTCTACTGGGTTGTGGCTCACCCTTTATGGGAACATCATTTTCAGGTTCAGGTGATAAACTACCTCCAAGGACTTAGCTTGGGAGGGTTTGGCTTCTGGTTTGAAGAAGACTACCTTTAGTTAATTGTCTTTATTTATTAGTACATGTAAACATTCAAGCCTAGGGCTTTTCTTGTTTTGAGTTAGAACTCATATTTTTGTATCCAAGTGTTGGCTTGGAAAGATGTAAGCCTGTAAGACATTTTATTTAATGTTACATGTAATGCTTTATTTAGTAATACTCTGATGAATGAATTAATATATTGTCTTCTTTAAGTAATGCATGTCAATGATATATATAATGGGTTATTTTTGAGGGCGTTACAGCATCTGTGGTGCTCATCAGCCTGGTGTGAAGATGAGGTGGTTGCTTCGAAGGCATTCCTACTATTGGCCAACTATCCTTAAAGACTGCATAGAATATGTAAGGGGTTGCCAGGCATGTCAAAAGCATGGCACGATCAGGCATGTGCCCATAACTAACCTGCATGCAGTAGTAAAGCCTTGGCCATTTAGAGGATAGGCCATGGATATGATGGGAAAAATACACCCACCTTCTTCGAAGCATCATTGTTTCATCTTAGTGGCCACTGATTACTTCACTAAATGGGTCGAAGCTAAGCCATACAAGACTGTAGACCAAACTGAGGTTATTGGATTCATTAAGGATTTAATCTACAGATTTGGTATCCCACAGACTATAACTGTTGATAATAGGACTGTGTTTGATGGGAAAATGGTAAAGTCTTTTGTGACAGAGTTTGGAATTAGCCTTGTTAATTCCACCCCCTATTATGCACAAGCCAATGGTCAAGCTGAATCATCCAATAAGTCGTTGAAAAAGGGAATACAAAAAGTTATAGAGGACAATCCTAGGGATTGACATAACTTGTTGTTGGATGTATTGTGGGCTTATAGAACTTCCCCAAGGTCAAGCACAGGAGTCACTCCTTATGCCTTAGTAGATGGGCATGATGCAGTGTTACCTGTGGAAATTAATATTAAGTCCTTGAGGGTAAAATGCCAAGACCAGTTAAATCCTGAGCAATACCATCAGAGTATGTGCTTGGAATTAGAAAGCATAGATGAAGCTAGAATTCTGGCATTAAATAGCATTCTTTTCCAAAAGAAGAAAGCAATCAAAAACTATAATAAAAAAGTCAAACACATTGGCTTTGATGAAGGTGATTTGGTGTGGAAAACCATACTCCCAATAGGGATTAAAAGCCATAAGTTTGGCAAATGGTCACCTAACTGGGAGGGACCATACCAAGTCCATAGAGTCCTTCATTTTGGAGCTTATCACTTGAGAAATTTGAATGGATATGTATATCCCAAAAATATTAATGGCAGGTATTTGAAGCATTATTTTCCAACTATATGGGAAACACAAGGAGTAAAATAAATGCCAAGTACAAGAACACAAAAATACTCAAATAATAAATAAGAATTTATCTTTCATAAAGAGTTGAATACATTCTGCCATAAATTGGCTTAAAAATCATTACAATGCCTCAGTTGTTCTTTTACAATGGATGCTCTATTATTAAAAGATGAAAACAACTGAATGGTTGTGGCCATTTCCTGCTTCCGGTCAGCCAGTCCTTGGTTGGTGATCTACAGTTTGGTGTCAGTTCGGATTAAGGCCTGGTTCACTCTAGATAGCTTCTCCTCAAGTTGAGCTTTCCTCTCTAGTAGTTGAGTTCGAAAATGGGAGACAGAGAAATGTTGTTCCTTTAGCTCGGAGACTTCAGCATGTATTGTGGAAACAAAGCTCTGGTCTCTCACTAATTTCTCCTCTACAGCCTTGGCAGCGTGACAAATGTTAATGTAAAAGTCAATAGTAGCTGCTGCTTGAGATAGATGACTTGAGACAGTTATACTGGATTGCTCAACAACTTTGCAGTACTGAAGAAAGCCATTTCTTATTATAGGCCTTTGTAAAGCCTCGAAAAGAATCCTTGAAAAAGATGTCAATAACTCTAGACAGCTGTTTAAGTCCATCAGAGGTGCAGAAGGCTTACTACTAGAGGAAGAGGAGCTCTCAAGAATTTCTAACAAGGAATCAGCCAGAACTAACGGCTCAGCCTCATCATTAGCTATTGGAGAGGTAGAGGGCATGTCGAAGAGACTGGCTAGTCTTGCTTCGAAGATATCTACCTCATCCGTGGACATGAGGGGTGCAGAAAGAGTAGTGATAGAAGGCACAGAGGACTGCATAGGGATAGGAGAAATGGGTGGAGCATCTTCAGCAGTCTCTATGGTCCTAGCCACCAATAGGTCAAGGGAAGAAGGGTTGGAAGTAGGTAAAGGTAACAAACCATGGGTTGGAGATTGCCAGCACCCACTGTAGGGGAATCAGCTACCATCAGAGATGGAGCAGCAGTTAGAATTTCCTTAGGAGGAAGGGGAAGAGTAAGGCTCGAAAAAGAACTGAATTGAGGTAGATCCAAAGATAAGTAAGGAAGATACGGATTTAATCCAAAGGAAAGAGATGCAAGAATGCTTGGCCTCAAGGAGGGTACATTGAATATAGGCCTAGGAAGTGGGAGTATTATCTGAATAGTCCTTACATTTTGCATCTGATCAACTTTAACTGAAACTGAGGGAGTCCTTATTGGAAGAATAGGCTCAGTAGTTGTTGTTGCAAAAGAAGAGATGTAAAGTAATGTCAAGTTTCAATACCAAAAATTTGATAAGGGAGAAACAGTAGAAGCATGAAAGAAATTACTTGTTTCAGAAGTGATAGCAGCAATAGGAGAGCTTCGAAGGGAATAGTGCTCAGCAATATGTTGCCTTCTTGTAGTTTCCCTTTGGATTGCATCAGCAGCAGCTGCTTCATCTCTTAAGAATTGCTGCTGCCGTCTCTTCTCAGCTCTCTCAAAGACAATTATGGCCTTAGAATGCTCTTGTTCTACTACCTTAGCAGCTACTTCATGAATAAGGTCTTCGACCAAATCAGAAGGAGAGACAGTCATTTTCCTTTTCTTTTTTCTCTGTATTGGTCTTGCCCGTTCCTTCTCAATTTCTCTCTCTTCGATCTGGGATTCAGACTCCTCAGAAGTAAGTTCCTCTTCTGCTACTCTGGCAGCTGTCTCATAAATAGGATCTTCAATTGAATCAGAAGGAGGGACAGTCGTTTGTTTCCTCTTTTTCCTCTGTAATGGTATTTCCTGCTCCTTCTCAATCTCTTCCTCTTCGATCTGGGATTCGGATTCCTCAGGAGTGAGTATCAGTTTCCTTTTCTTTTTCTGCTTTTGTTTGTCCTTGAGAGTAGCCAAAATTTCAGCTCTCTTAGGAGATCCTTCTTGTGGAGACCCTGCACCAAGAGGCATTAATGTAAAGGAAACAAACAAAAGAGTCTAAAAAAAAAAAAAGAAAAGAAAATTGAAAATACTTACCCCTTTTTGAAGCAGCTTTGGTAACTCTAGCAGGAGAGGATGAGGCTACAGGAGCGGTTCTAGCAGCTGTGGAAGGAGAGGGAATGTTCTCAACTGTTGTTGACTTAGCTTTCGAAGGCACTCCTAACCCTATCAGTAAATCATGAGGGTGTACGGATAGGCGCACTTCCATATTGGCCGTCCACCAGTTTTGAAATCTTTTCAGAGCCAGGCCAGAAGGAAGGAAGGGAACAAATCTGAACTCGCTCAATTCTTTCAACAGTTTAAATGTTGCAGCCTCTAGTTTTGATTTGGGTATTCTCAGGTCTCTGGCCGTTAGATGGACATTCGAGAGGCTGCAAAGTGGAATAGGAATCTCCTGACTAAGCCCAAATTGTCTGGCAAACCGGGAAGGGCAGTACACCTCAGATATACATTTATAAGCTCGAGGGTTTAAAGTACCTATAAATAGTTCCCTCGGTAATAAAATAGAAGTCCACATATCTTTGTGGAATGGGATGGAACATTCATGGTCAGCCAAGAATGCTTGCAGCCAAGCAGGTCCTGTGTTGGCAATAAAGGGGCAGAAGAAGGAGGCAGACGGAGAAATAGGAAGTTGATGAAAAAAAGTGAGGTAATAGGCAAAGGAAGCAGGATAAAGAGCAATTCTAGCGTACTTTTCCCCATAAGTGCTAGGATTCTGAACAAGGAATCTTAAGCATTTCGAATGCAAATCAGTGAAATAGGTGAAGAGCCAGAGTTGGAGTACCCAAAGGGGACCTCCCTGGTTAATGTCAAGAGGTTTCTTACAAAATTGGGAGCAAGCTCTAGAAACGTGGCCTAAGAGATATGGGGCCAAGGCTATACGTTTTTTCAAAATAAGGGCCTTCGCAAGTAGGGCGAATTCAGGCATAATCTGTTGAGATGATGTACAAAAGACAAATTTACACAACCGGTATAAAATGAAGGAAAAAAGTTCTCTATCTCTCACAGGGCCTATCCTTTTGTTTTCAGCCTTTACAAAGTCACTATAGGAAGAATTTAGGGGCAGAAGAGAAAACTTAACAGAGTGATCTGGGTAACCGGGAGAGAAATGAGTGCCAAGGGGTGAAAGCCCTAAAAGATGGCAAATATCAAGAACGGTGGGGGCCATCATGCCACACCGAAACTAAAAAAAATTAAAAGCCATATTTCAAAAGCAAAGAGCAGCAAGCAGGAATCAAAAAAGGGTCTTTAGGAATGATGAACCCGGAAAGACGAAGGGCGTCGAGAATACAGAGCTCCTGCAGGTCATTTTCTCACGCAGGTACAACTCTGTCATACCATTCTTCCCATTCAGCTCTCAATGTTGGCCAGCAGCGATGAGGTCGGTCCACCCTCCAATTTCCCCAGACGAGCCCTCCTTCGTAGAGAAGAAAGTGGTCCTCCAAGCGAGGGTATAAAGCTGGAAGTTGGGTAGGAGCTTCTCGGAAGATGGAACCCAAAACATATTCTTGTTTGTTGCTGTGGCGAGGAACAAAGAGGCGTCCGTTTATGGCACTTGACCCATCAGCTGTTAACTTGGCGATCTCTTCATCAATACATCTTTTCAAAGCCATGGTTGGGCTTATACGATCACCAGCAAGCACTTTCAGAGAAGAAGAAGCCGTTGGTAGGCAAGGAAGAGGCAAGGAAGAGAGGGTTAACAGAGGAGAAGGGTTTGTGTTTTGAGCGAGCGAGTGATTTCAGAGCACGAAATAAAAAGGGTTTTTAAAGCCTTTATGTCTATAAGATATATTGCGTAATTCGTTAAGTACTACAAGTACAAATACGAAGAGCTTCCTTCAATATTGATACTTTTGGAGGGAAAAACACACCCCGATGTTGAGGCCAGCTTCGAAGTATAGTATTTGGCTTCGAAACCAGATTTTGGTGCCAAAAGTCAAATAATAAACGGCTTCGAAACTAAGAAGCCAGCTTCGAAACACATTCCATACCTAAGAATGAAAGAACGCTCAAGTATTTATTCGCGTAATTCGTTAAATACTCAAAGAACAAATACGAAGAATTCCCTTCAATATTGGAATGTTTGGAAGAAAGAGACACATTAATGCCAGCCTCGAAGTAAAATATTGACTTCGAAACCAGATTTTGGCGCCAAAAGTCAAAAAACAACGGTTTCGAAATATAGAAGCTAACTTCGAAACACGTTCCATATCTAAGGATGTAAGAATGCTCAAGTATTTGTTTATTTCAAAGAGATTAAGGACCTGTTTTAGGTTTCTTAAATGAGAGTGATGTCCTTCAAAGCAAAACTTGAGACTTCTTAAGAATGGGAATTGGTATTCGAAACATCAAAACTATTAGTTGGTTTATATATATATATACAAAAAAAGATTGTCTTTTCGAACTAAAACAGTGCAGCCCTCAAAAGGAGCTTCTATATTTTTGAAAGTATGGACTGTTGTTCGAAGGAAAGAAGGACAATTTAAAGTTGATTGATCATACTAACCATGGCCACATATTGGTTATGATGAAAACAAGCGTTAAGGGGTAAGATTGTTAAAATTCGAAGCACTGATTCCAAATAAAATCAACAAAAATTGTCAACTTTATTCCATAAATTGGAAAAGTTCATGTTGGTTTTTGTAAGTGTTTCGTTTAAAACGATTAAGTTCAAATTTAAAGGATAAGATTGTCCAATTCGAAGCCCTAAATTTGCTTTTAAAGACAAATGGAGATAAGATGAATCAATGCCGAACAAAAAGAAGTCTTAGTTGTATTAAAGCAAAAGCAATTACATTGAATGGCCCTTCAATGTAATAGAATAAATAGGGAATATAATAAATAACAATATGATCAATGAAAATAGGGAATAGAATAAATAACAAGATCATGAAATTTGGTCCAACTAAGATCAATGAATTTCTGCTCTTTCTTTATTCTATCCTCTATTTCTTCTAGGATTAGTTGCATAAGTTAATGTGCTCTCACTTCGTAAAAGAGCTCTTCGGCCTTTATTTCGAATGCTGTTTCTCTCAATCCTTGTTCCAATTCGTCTATATCCATGTCATCCCAGTATGCAGAATCTTTATTCTTGAAATCATCAGATTCTTCAATGAAGTTCTCTGCTTCGTACTGGGCATGAACTCGAAGGGACGAGAGTTGGTCTAAAGATTGTGTGGTGGCTATAGAGGTCTGATGCTAGTGGAGAAGCAATGGAAGTTGGTCCAAAAACATGTGAAGCTTAGCTTAGGCGAGGGGATTGAGGACATGACCCCGAGTCAGAATATCACAAGCCCATCGAAGGTTCTTGAGAGGGACTTCGTCCTCAAGAACATTGAAGGGCAAGTGAGAGAAAGCCGCGAATAGAAATTGAGCTTGCTTCCGCTCAGTTGGATTAGGGGAAGGTGGAGGCTTGTAAGGTGGAAAAACCTTATCTACGGAGAGGGCAAGCCTCAGTCTCTCTATCCAGCAAGGATTTGGCGGAGGAGAAGGTGTGGATGCTTATATTTCAGGAGATGGAGCAAGGGCAGAAGGAACAAGGGCATTAATATAATCGAGCCAGTCAGAAGAACAAATCTTCGCCTTCTGGGCTAAGAATGATGAATTGTACCCTTGTGCCTCTTCTAGGCGTCGGACGACGTGCACTATCTTTGTAGGCATAGAGGATGTATACCATGCCACAAGTAGATTCTCCTCCAAATTGCGTCGATGGTCAATGGGCACGTAGGGATAGACCACCGAGCTTCGCGCATAAGAAGGGAACTCTAAAGGGTCAGTAAACTCGACAAAGTGATGGTTGATTCATTCCCTCAAATTATAGGCCTCAGGTTTTGGCCAGCTTGTCCAGCTAGAAGCCCCAGAAGAGAAAGAAGTTGCAGCCTTATCCTATGCAGAGGGTTGTGAAGAAGAACTTCCTATGTCCATATTTGCGACTTTCTGAATCAAAGGATTGAGAGCAGTTTGTTCGTAGTCCAAGGGTGAGTCAGAAGAAGAACTTCCTATGTCTATATTTGTAAGTTTCTAAATCGAAGGATTAAGGGCAATATGTTCGAAGTCCAAGGGTTGATAATTTGCAAAGGCATCCATGACCTGAATATAGAAAGTTGGGTAAAGGTGGCTAATTAATGCATGGAGGTTCTTTCGAGGAAGAACTGCATCATCATATGACTCTTCGTGTGCTCGATCAATGGAGGGAAAAATTGATTTGGCCATAAAAAATGTATCAGTCTGTTCGAATACTAAGGTGGTGGGGGTGTTCAAAAGATTGAAGGAGAGTTTAATGCAGATGATGAATGACAGTTGTATTTTTGGGAGAATGCAAAACCCATGCACGTTCTAAAACGTGGGAAAAAGGCCTTGATCCACTAATATCACCAAGTCTGGGGTATATTAGTGCGGAGGATAATGTTGGCTACATATTTTGTACAAGCCAATTACAATTCGACGCGTGGCAAAATAAAGATAATATAGGAAGACTATTCAAATCTTCGATCCTGATCGTACACGTGGCGGTTAGTATTGGTTATTACGAGATCTGAGTAGTAGTGGATCAACAAAGAGATGCAAGGTGATGTGGCTTCAACGGTTACTCACATTTCAAATTCAAATTCAGGAGGGAAGCCTAACTGCAAGTAATGGCGTAATGGAGCTAATCTTGAGGCAACTTGATCAGCGATCATGGAGGAGCAGTTCGACGGTTAGAAATGCAGTTCGATGGTCATCATTGAGCAGTATAAATAGCAGAGAAGGCCCCAGAAAAACTCTCCAGACTCAGATCCAAAAACCAGTCTTATTCTACTTATTTTCCTTTTCAGTTTTACATTTCTAGTCTTACATTTCCTGTTCTTTACATTCCTGTACTTCAATTCTTGCACTGTACTTCGTTCATAGGAGTAGTTTCAAGTAGTAGATTGTTACTGTAAACCTCTACGAGACTGAGTTTGGATCATTGTAAGTTTTTCATTTTAATGAAATGCTTCAAATTGTTCTTTATTTAATTGTTATTTCGTTTAATTCTCCTAAATCAAGCCACCAGTAAAAGTCCTCTTCATTGAGGGTGAAAGAACTAAAACACAATCGTTTGATAATTGGTTGGCAATTAATTTTCTGTGAGGACTGATTGATCCTTACTGGCACGCTCGTAATTATAAAAATAACCTTCGAAAGTCAAAAAATCAACAGATATATACCTTATTTTGAGATTTTTATCATAAAATTTCTCTAAATCTACGCATGTGACTTCTATTTCAAAACAATAATTATCGAAACAAAGAAGTAAATATAATTTTTCTTATGTAAATATTACACGTCATTCCATATAAATTCTACTATTTGTTTAGAGCATTACAAAATCACTAATACAAAAATAAGAAAATATGAGCAAATTACACTTTGTCCCTTTTATATGTGGCCATTTTCTTACTTTGGCTTTTCAAGTTTATTTTTTTTTTAATTTGATCCTTCATGTTTTAAATTTTTTTAGTTTACTCCTAAAACTAATTTATGTTCAAAATTAAACAAACAAATACTATAATAACTATTACATAACATAAAAAATATACTATTATATTGGAATATAAGTTTATATTAGAGGTGTGAGTTATATACAACAAAATATTTTTATATCACGTAATTGATAATGTGTTATTTTCTGTCTAATTTTTAATAAAAATTAACTTTAAAAGTAAAGTAAAAAATGATTTAAAATATGTAGGGTAAAAGTGAAAAAAATAAATTTAAAAAGCAAAAATAAGAAAGTGGTTAAACATAAAAGGAGCAAGTGTAGTTTGTCCAGGAAGGTATTATTGCAGCTAGACTGCGGTTAAGAGAGACTGAAAAAAAATATTGCAAAGTTTTGGAATTAGCTTTGCTGGCACGAGAGAGAGAGAGAGAGAGAGAGAGAGAGAGAGAGAGAGAGAGAGAGGCAGACAATGCATAGTACAGACCGCCCAATTCATATAGAAGAAAACGGCAAAGGGTTCGTTGTTATGATCGCCCCCTTCCTTTTCAAACAATGTATGTACCCACTATTTGAGAGCAGAGCTTTTTTATATATAATAAGTGGTGTAATATCATTTGAGCTTTATAGTTTTTACCAACCAAGCCTTTTTTTTTTCTTTTTTCTTTTTCTTTCTACAAAGCTCTATCTGTTTTCTTCTCTTTCTTCACTTTCAGTTTCAGAAATCTCTCATGGCTTCCATTACTTCAGCTTCACCAGCTCTTTTTGCCACCCTTCCTTCCACTCCCAAGCTCAAATGCAGCATCAGACAAGCTACCAATTTCTCTTCCATGGTATGTGCAATCTCTAATCTTTTCTTCTTTTTTTTCCCTTTGTTTATTCCTTCCCATTTTTTAAATGAATAAAGTAATTTCTATTAAAAAAATTTCATGACTCGAATTTGTGCCACTAAGATCTTAAGATTGTATTTGATTGGAGATTTGAAAAGAAAAAAAAAGAAAAGAAAAAAAAATTGTGTGAAATTAAATAAAAAAAAAAAAAATATATATATATATATATAAATATACATTTCTTTCTCTTTCTCTTTAACTTTAACTGTGTAGTGGGCCCAACTTTTCTGCTTGAAGAGATGAATTAGATCCATCTAGTTCAGTCCATTACTAGGTCTATATCGATCATCTAAGGTTTTGTTTGTTTTCAGAAATAAAATAAGCCAGCAGCGATGAGGTTTCATATAAAATAAATATAAAATAATAAAATAAATAAAAAAATACAAAAATATTAAACATTAATATTTTTAAAAAAATGTCTAACATGTAAAAAATTTTAAAAAAATAAAAATAAAATAAAAAAATTTCAGAAAAAAAAAACAAATAAAATAATGATTTTTACTTAACAAAAAATATAAAAAAATTAAATATTAATGTTAAAAAAAATACCCGACATGTAAAAAATAAAATAAAAAATAAAAAAATAAAAAATTTCTAATTCGCCGGACTATTTTTCTAATACCAAGTCCTGGAGGCCTATCTGATTCCCCTTGGGGAGGCCCATCCTAATCTGGAGTTCACTATCAATCCTCTCCCCAACTCTCAAAACAAACACAATATTAGTAGGTCCCACCTCACTACTAATTCCAATCCCCTCTCTAACTCTCCAAACATAGAGGGCCTAAGTGAATTGGTTTACTAGGTTTAGTTAATTCTCGAAATGAAAATAAACTATTTTCCTTCTTCCAACTTTTCAAAATGAGAAGAAAATAGAAGAAAAAAAATGTATTAATCTTGATGATTTGAATCAATTTTTGCTGGATTGGATGCAGGGTGGGGTGAAACAACTGCCAAAGATTCAAATCACAAAGGCAGCAGAAAGATCTTTCCAACTCCGCCGTTGCTTCAAGAACACAATTTCATGCTCCATTGTAATACTCAAAATTCATTTCTATGTACTTATAAGCAGTACTCTTAGCAAGTTTATGAAGAAGTTTAATAATTAATATATATATTTATGTATATATATTTTGTGTGTGTGAAGCAGGCTCAACCAGAAACTCTGGAAATAGTGCAGAGCACAATAGCAAAGCAACTGTCAATTGATGAATGCACTGTTAGCCCCCAAACCAAGTTTGCTGATTTGGGTGCTGACTCCCTTGACACTGTATGCCCCCCCAACCCCAATTCTCTATTTGCAACATCATTATCTTACATTGAGTTTTTCTTCCTAAAATTTTTATTTTTTAATTTGTAATAGATTATTTACATTACATTAAAGTCTAACAACCCAACAATTACAATCTCAACACAAAAAATAACACATAATAACAAGGAAATATGAAATCCAGCAAGAGGCCCACAACGATAAGAAATAATCAATAATTGAATGACATCTCAATTGAAAGTATAAAGCGGTGCCAATTGGGCAAGTCTCAACTGTGTCTTAAATTGCATAGTTTTTTTTTTTTTTTGAACATATAGTCTCCCAGTTTTACGTATGCTACGTAGTTGTCGGGTTGAAACCCTGAGAGGTAGTGACAGATTTATCTAGTCTTGTTGAAACACCATAAGACTGTATGCTAAACCAATAGTATTTCGTAACTTCTCCATATATTTCTTGTTTTCATAGTCCTATCCTATTAGTGAGCACAGCTAAAATGGTATTCTGAAACAAACAAGATAATTACTCCCATGTAAGAGTTATATAACCTTGATCAACTAGAACAACCGAGGTAGTGACAGATTTTTCTAGTCTTGTTGAAACACCATGAGACTGTATGCTAAACCAATAGTATTTCGTAACTTCTCCATATATTTCTTGTTTTCATAGTCCTATCCTATTAGTGAGCACAGCTAAAATGGTATTCTGAAACAAACAAGATAATTACTCCCATGTAAGAGTTATATAACCTTGATCAACTAGAACAACCGAGTTAAATTTCTTACATTGCATAGTTACAAGTAAAACATTCAACATTTGAATTTTAGCACCTATTGAGATTGATACTACTAATGAAAATGAAAATTAATTTACAAAACTCATAATTGATAGTTATGCACAATGCTAACTTACAAAAATACATGAAATTCAGGTTGAAATTATGATGGCACTGGAAGAAAAGTTTGGAGTGTCAGTCGGAGAAGGTGGTGCTGAGAATATTGCTACAGTTCAGGATGCTGCTGATCTGATTGAGAAAGTGAAGGCTGCTTCAGCTTAATAAGTTTTGATCAAATTCAAAACATAACTGCTTTTCAAAAACATATCTAAAATTATATGATTAGGAAGTGAGTTATAACGCTGCTTCGTATTGTTATTGTTTTCTTAACACAATTTGAGATTTTGATGCATGTATTGCTGAAGCCATCTACTATCGCTTTCAAATTTTCCTTTGCAACGAAGGATTTCAAATAAGTGAAAATTTTATCTAAATTTGAATGTTAGTCGAATAAAAATAGTCATGGATGTGCCTTGCAGGCACAAATTTTGCTCTATTATTCTGTTTGATTGCCAATGTGTTAGACTAGTGGATTATGGATTTTGTTAACAAGTTTCTACACAAAACCAAAATTGAAACACAGCCTAAAAGAAATTCATGCATTTTGCTTCTATGTGTTGGGCGTTGTCATGATTATTCAACTGTCAATACAAATGTTTCCATAAGAGATACCCATTTAGTTAAGTTTTTAATTGTTCTAAACATTTAAGATTAGACTTCTCTTAAGTTGGTCATCTCATCAACTAGTGTTTGGACTTGGTACGTTCATTTTGGGACCGATTCCGACGATCCGAACCATTTGCTTTTTAGAACTCATTGTGTAAAATATTCATGCAAAAAATCAATATAATCGGATATCGGTAACTATATGTTTGAATCAAATTTGTTTTATAAAAAATGAATGACTATTTTTAAAAATATATTTGTCGTTCATTTTTTTAAAATAAATATTGTTAAAGTATACAAAGAATACACTGTAAAGCACACACACACACCAGCAAGTATACAACGAATACACTGTAAAGCACACACACACACCAGCACACACCCACTAGCATCACATGTTCGGATCACACTGTAAAGCACACACCAGCACACAACCACTAGCACACCCCAGCATACAAAGAAAGCTTTAGCAATAGTTTAATGTACCTTCTCCTCTCTATAAATAGAGAGAGCCCAGTCTCTTGTAAAATATAGACATACATACTGAATACATCAAAAATATAGAGCTAATATTTGCTCTCTCAATCTCTCTCAATTTCTTTTAAATATAATTCAAACATATAGCTATTCATGTCGAATCATCTTAATTTTTTTGCATGAATATTATATTCGATAAATTTTAAAATATGAATGATTCAGATCATTGAAATCAATTTCACTAACCTTTTAAACTAATGTAGAGATGCAAACATTTGTACATACAGAAATAAGATTTACCCAACCTAAATTTTGATATCATGTTAAGTTAACAATTGTCCCAAAAGATTAAACATTCGTACATAAATAATCCCATCAATATATACCAAGCCGTTCGACATATATATATATATATATTTTATCAGGACTATACTTTCACCCTTAACATACTACCTTTTTAAATCTAGAAGACAAATTACAGGTGCATCAAAAAAAATTATAGGTGCATCAAATCCAATCACAAAATAAAACACAATTTTTTCACAGATGTACTATCAGAGAGCGTTGTCTAGTTATGAGTAATTTTCAATAACCTAACCATCTTATGATTGTAAGTCATAATACTTGGCTTCAAAAAGTTTCATTGAAAGAAGATGCAGAATACCATATTTACAAAGATATAAAAAAAAAATTAAAAAAAAAAAACAGAAACAAAATATGTACAAAATTTCCAAGAAAAAAGAAAAAAGTAAAAAAATCACTCCCTCACAAGAAGATATATATACAGACCAGAGGAGGAGTGCTCAAAGAACTCAGCTTTTTGGTTCCTCTTCCATAAAAACTCCAAGAAGCATTTTTGTTTCCATGAACATGGGCGATTTTCTTCATCCAAAACCACCTTTATTATACACTCCATATATATATTATCTATGCGCAACCGCGTTAGACACATATCATATCATATATATACATATACTGTAATATTTTCTTATGTACAAAAAACAGTCCATTGATTCTTCACTCAAAATCGTTACTTCCTCCATCTATATCAACGGTCCAAAGCATTGATCACTATCCTGCAACACATTTATGCATCCAGAAAAATTCATAAGAAAATCTCATATTTTCAAACTATGGTTAAATATGTGAAACCAATTTTTTTTTTTATACGTTTTTTTTTTAAAAAACAAATGGAGAAAAAGAGGAAAAAAAAAATAGTATTAAAAAATAATTTTTGTATAGAAAAGTAATTGAGAATGATATGGCGGTATTTTTTAAATTATAAATCGTAATAGTCCATATTTTTATTTGAAATAAGATGATCAAAATAGTCACATTTGTATGAAGATTTCATTCAAAAACTGTATTTGTATATCATTAATAAAAAATATTTCTTCCCTGAATAATGTTTTCAGAAATTTGTTAAAATAAAATTTCATGTCATTTAAACCAAAACTTGAAAAGAAAAAAAAAAAAATCACAATTCTATATGTGAATATTTTTTAATCTTCATTTTCTCTATAAACGATTCATTTATTTGGGTAGAAAACATTTTTTACAGATTTTTTTTCAAAAAATATTTTTTAATATTTGGTGGTGATGGTGGTGAAACAAAGGTGGAGGTATGGCATGGTGGTGCGGCGACAACGATAGTGATTGTGATGGTTGACATTGGTAAAATTTTAATTTAAAAAATATTTTTTTTTTTAAAATAAAAAATATTTTCTATTCAAATAAACTTGTTTTTATTAATCATGAAAAATATTTTTCATTAACTTTTATTTTTCATTATATAAAATATCAAAAAATACAAAAAATATTTTCTATAAAATATTTTCTATCCAAACGAAACCTTAGTGTTTTGGCAAGAGAATTGACTGTAAATAAAAAATTAAAATCAAGGGTATTAAATAACACTCGAGAGAGGGAGAGAACCAGTCGTAAACGGTCGGATTTCTAGGATCGGCGCGTTCAGATGGGTAGTCCGGTGTGGATTCTCTCCTCGTTAGCCTCTTGAAAGGCCCACGAGGTGTGCCCGCTGCGTCCAAAATACACCCCCAAAACAATCACAAAATAACAATAATATTAAAACCCCAAAAACATTATAAAAAAAAGAGAAAAAATAGTGAAATATCTCTCTTCAATTTTGTATAATTGGACAGGTTCAAGATATATTTTTTTATTAGTTAAGATTCTTCAATATTTTCACAAAAAAAATTCGATTTAGAGAAATTTCACCTGACTTTCTCTGAGTCGGAACGAAATTTCTCTGAGTTAAATTCTTTTTATAGAAATATTGAGAGACCTTAACTACTATAAAAATATCATATATCATTTATCTTATAAAATTTTAATATTAAGAATCTTAAAAAAAATTCACCCAGACCCTCTCTACAATCATCAAACTTTCACCATATATTTCATGTATAACATAGCTTGTCTCCAATCACATTTTTAGATTGGAGTTTGGCTTCTGTTTCATCACATATCTCATTTTAATAATTTAATCTGTTCATTTTATAAATTCTTATGCAGATTTGTTTTTTTGAATAAATTAAATTAATTTGATAATTATAGTCATATTTTTTGTTTATATTTTCTTCAAAAAAAATTGGTGGTCGAAATCACCTTGGTTTGATTTTCAAATTATAATTTTTTGTTTTTTCATCAAAAAAAAAAACTCATAATTTGTATATAATTTTTTTAGTTCAAAATTTTTTTTTAAAAATTTTAATTAGGTTTATTTTCATCAAATTAATTTCTATTTTTGTTCATAAAAAAACATAAAACAAAACCAAAACCAAATAGATTGATTAATTTTTAAAAACAAACTATTTTTTTTGTGTTTATTATTCATATATAAAATAAACAACGAGATCACCAAAGCAAAAATTTATGAGCCAACTAAATTGTCCGATCCACAAACTCCATTCTTTCATATAAGAAGAAAAAGTTAAAAACACATAAGAATCAATCTGAACTAAGAAAAAGTTAAAAACACATAAGAATCAATCTGAACTATTTGTATATGATTAATTTTTGTATAAATAAAAGAATATATATATATATATAATAAATAAAAACAAAATCTTACGTGAGAAAGGCGAAGTAGGGGTGGTGGAGGCCGCCGGAGAAGAAGGAAGGGAGCCGGAGTCGAGCTTGCGAAAAGCGGCGGAGTTAGAATTGGTACGGAGGATGGTGATGCTCCGGGAGATGGGGACATCATCGTCGTCGGGAGTACTAGATCGTGCGGCTGAGAATGAATTGTACTTGCGGAGCTTCCCGAGACCGGAGTCGGGTGCTGGTCCGGCGAGCGTCTCGTCCCAGAGTTTGTGGAGGAAACCCATGTCTTCTTCTTCTTCTTCTTTTGTAACAACCGAATTAAGGTGCTTTTTTACTACTACTATTGTACCAACTCTATATCTATATTATATATATGTATATACACACACCTGCTACGACTGTTACGAAAAGATGGGTTAATGGGAACGAAGAGAGAAGATTCGGCTTTTGTTTATTATTCACAAAAAGAGTTTTTTCTTCCAGGGTTTGGGGTTGATTTGGTTCTTATAGTGAAGGAGAGTGGATCTCATACCAGTCGTATATATGGTGACTCCTAAAACGCAGGAGAGAGAGAGAGAGAGAGAGAGAGAGCGGTGGGGTTGATGGCTTGGAGTGAATGGGGTGGTTTCCGGCTAATATGGCTTTGTTTGGAGCCATTGAATTAAGGGCTAATTGCAACCCAGTCTAATCAGGGAAAAAAATTTGGAGTTACGTGTACGTTGGGTTTAGTTAGGCCATTTCAGAATGTATTTAAAATGAAAATGAGAAAATGTATGTAAAATGAGAATAAAATATATGTCAAAGGATCGCTTGTCTCTAAAAATTTCTATTTTCAAAAATTCATGTCCTCATGTCCCAAATCACTTACAACTATTAGATATGTCTTGAAATTCTCAAATCTTTGGATTCTTAAATGGTGTAATAGTTGTGAGTGATTTGGGACAGAGAGAGAATTTTCATATTCCCATATCCCAAATTACTCGCAACTATTAGACATGTATGGGGATTCTCAAATCTTTGGATTCTCAAATGATCTAATAGTTCTGAGTGATTTGGGATAGAGAGAGGGATTTTTAGAGACAGGAGATCTTTGCTAAATATATATATATATATATATATTTCACCTAGTTTCACACATTTTTTTTCTTTTTTATTTCCAAATCCATCTCCAAATCTCCTAATCAAATACAACCTAAAGTCTTATTAGGTAGACTTATTATTCAATAAGTCATATAATAATTAATGATATTTTTCATTAAATACTATTAAAAAAAAAGTCATTAATTCTTAATTTTCAAGAACAGTTTAAAAATTGTCACTAATTATAAATTTTAGCGATATTTTTAAAAATCGTTACAAAAAAATGTCACTAATTTTCAACTTTCAGTAACAGTTTGAAAAATTCGTCAAAAAAAAAAAATCACTAATTGTAACTTTAGCGAAAATTTATAAAAATCATGATAAAAAAGTCACTAATTATTAATTTTTAGCGACATATAAAAAATCGTCACAAAAATTATTTTTACCGATGATTTTAGTAACACTTATTTTCAATAGGACTTTATAAAAATTAAGTCAAACTATTAAGACTTATTAATAGTTCATTCAAAAAAAAATTACATATTCATAAAAAAAATAAAATTTTAATTATTAATATTTATAATTTTTTTATTAATTTATAATTATTTTTTCAAACCCCCACTGATTTGATATTTTTCCTTGAATTAAAGTGGTTGGAAGCTCTTATTCCATAACACATGAGGGGGTGTTTGTTCTAGTTTTCATAAGTTGATTATAAGTTATTTTAATTTGAAAGTTTATATTTGACTATTTAATGCAGTTTGTATTTATATCTTATTAAATATAAATAATTTAAATAAATTGAAGAAAGTTGATTGTTTAGAAAGTAAGAGAGGGGTGTTTTTAACTTCTGCCTTCATGTTATCAATTTTTAATTTTTTTTTTTAAAAAAAAAACTCTACCAAATAGGGCCATCAAGGTGTATTTTTATGTAATACTAGAAATTTAAAATTTTATCTTGTACTTTAATAAAAAATATCAATTTTTAACTCAAATGCATTTTATATTTGGATCTTACACTATCATATCATTTTAATCTCCACCACATATGAGTGAAAATCTGGGATAATTTTTATGGGTCAATAGGATTTTTAATTTTAATAAGCATCCCATAATAAGTAATTTTTAGTCTTTAATTAAATATTTTTTGTATTTCACATTTAAGGTCAACAAGACCTCAGAAGAAGGAAATTCTATTTTTACACATCTAAAGTATCTTAGTACATACACTTAATGAAATATTATTTTAATGACAATTATACCTTAAACTAAAATTACCATAATAAACATCCACTAGCACCCATAATATTATATAAAAATATTCTTTGTACACATCTTTTAAAAAAAAAAAATCTCAATGTATACATTTTGAATTAAAAAAAAACTAAACCTTAATTTTTTCATTGTTATCACTTTGCTTGCTATACACTCTATACCCCTCTATTGCTTGCAAAGCAATACTCTCATAACAACTCTCATATTGCTTTATTCTCTAGATTTATACTCTATTAGTGATGAAAATGTTAGTTATTTTTGTGCATGACCTTTTTTTTTTCCTTTCGCAATTTTCAGTCGGACAACCAGTGCCGAATTATTTCATTATATTTAGACATCGACTGCTGAATTATTTCATTATATTCGGACATAAACTGTGAAAGTTTTTTTTAATTTTTTTTTTTAAAACAAATTTGTCGAACTTTTCACTTTTATTTGGAAGTTAAGTTTCGAATTTAATGTATAATTTCAGAAAACCAAGGCCGAAATCCCCAAATCAAAAAACATTAAAAAAAAAAAATGAGGGTTTTATGACAATGGAGTGCACAGAGATCTAAAAATAGTAAATGCAATAACAAATTAGAAAGATGTTTCATCTTCAACAATATTTTCGAGGTTTTCAATGGTTTTTTTTAATGAAGGCTCAATAGGGTTGAACACACTAAAATTAAATATTAAACTATACCAAATTCTATTAGAATAATGGCAAGTCCAGGTATCGATCCACAGGGACTATTGTGAAATTAAACTAATTTAATTGTCAAATTCCTAAATTAATTTTGATAAAAAGATTGAATGATCATAACCTAATTTAATAACAAATAAATTAAACTAAGGAATTAAATTATCAATAATAAATGAAATTATTAGGTTTACTGAATTGGGGAAAATCCTAGCGGAAAGAGAATTCACCACTAAAGCCACTAATTAGGGTTTCAATTGAAAATTAATTATGCTATGGTTTTGAACGATTAATGCTTCGGCAACTACAAAGCTCAAAGCATTTAAAAGAGATATGCACATTCAATGTACAGTAACGAACCATCTCAGTAATACGAATCGTTTCACTCTAAACTAGGTAGTGATACGAACTCATCCCCGTAGCATGTTCGTCCATTACCTTGAGTGAAGAATAGAAAACTCATGTATGGATAATATTCAACATCACAGAAAGTCAAATATTTTGAAAGATAATAAGAAAATTATAATATAAAGACATTTTCCTTAAAACACAATACAATGGTTCAAACCTTTACATATATAAAATAAAAAAAGAAAAACACTATTACATGGTCGGGGTTTTCTTCAAACCCTAGAAAAAAGAGACTAGCCCATCTAGCAATGGAGGATATTGGGGAAGTGTACGTGAAGGAGAAGGAACCACCATGAGACATTTTGTGAAGTGTTTTGGTGATTTTCTTTTCCTTTCTCCTCATACGCGCTTATCCCTCTCCCTTTTACGAATCCGGCTCCAAAACAATTTTTAAAGGTAACCACTTAAATATCCAGCTTTTCTTCCTTATTTTCATTGTTATCCTCTTAGCTCCTCACAACTCACAGTCTTTTTACAATCCAAGAAGTTAATACGTCGTTTTTGAAGCTTAACCGCATTGATAAAAGTCTTAACGCTATCGATAGCGGAACAGCTCAACGGCAACGTGCTTTGAGTTGAAGTCAACTCTATGCCAATTCTGTTTTCTTGCTCATGTTTATGCTTGGCAACGATGTACAAACGCTTAGATTGACACTCTATACAGCACATTAAAATATACAGTTTGACCAGCAAGTAAGTTAAGAGATATCTAACTAACGGCCTCATGACGTACATTTTGGCTCTAATCATTCATCGCGCGCGACTTCACTAACTTGCTAGTTCCTCAAAGCAAGTAAATAAAATAAAATAAACAATTAATCTATCTATTTCCGTCTTTGCCGGTGGAAACTGTTGCATTTGAGCATATGCGAACAAGCCTTTAAACTACAAAGTTACCCCAAGTGGACGAGTAAAGTCTCGTGAGGGTTCCAAAATGATACCCACAAACATTAACATATTCATTATATACTTAAACAACAATGACTTACACTTACTCACATATATCATCAACTTATGTGCCACCTTCCACAGTTGTGTATATTTAGACATCATGAATTCATTTACAAGACTACTGTGACAAGCATCGAAGAACATTGTGTCAAAAACAATGATTTAGGTTCAATATACAAAGTTAAATTCTCTATACTTCCGTGCATGCTAGTAGACAAGTCAATGAGTACCCTCCGGTTTGTAAAGTGCATCTCCATATAGTTTAACTATCCAGCTGTGAGTAGAATAAGTCCATTCTGCGATGAATACACACTCATCATATAGAAAAACTAACCTGTGCAGCCAAGATTTTTCAAAAGTTATTTTTTTTAAATGACTGATGCAATGTCCTGATCCTTAAGCGTTTCTAATCAACCCATGTACAAGCCGTTGGCTAAATGACTCCCAAACAGACGGTATTTAGGGCACTACGTGTAAAGACACCCTTACGGGCTTAATAACTCGAGTTGGGATGGGGGGGGGCAGGGGTGGGGGGTGAGGGGGGGTGGGTGGATTGGGGCTGGTGGGGGCGAGGGGCGGGGGGACGAAGACGTGTGGTGAGGAGGGTGA
>NW_021025624.1:475581-522824 GCF_004153795.1 Camellia sinensis | reverse complement strand
ATTATGAGTGCATATTTTTCCAATAATCTAATGTCAAGATTAGAAGGGATTGCAATATTTCCTTTAAAAGTGTATGATTTTAATAATGTTATGATAGTGATATTTATGCTATTATTGCATTAGTTGAGAATGAGTCTATCATAACGTAGTAGTATCAAATCACATATTAAATAAAATGTAAGAATCATAACATTATTGGTGGGACAATTTTTTTTTTTTTTTTTGAACTTCTCATGCTCTCTATCAAAAAAATAAAATAAAATTCCAAGCTCATTTGATGGTCATTGGGGGAAATTTCAAAATGAGCCAACCAATTTAGACCCAATAAAACCAGATAACTATCAATTTAAGCAATTTGTAATTTGTAAAGGATGGTTCATCCAACTTGATAGCTTTCTTGCCCTCTCTCCTCCTTTTAATTATTACATCTATTTTTTTTTTTTTTTAACATTTGAACTTTTGTCTTTCAATAATATTACAATAATTTTAGAAACATTAATAAACATACTAACAAATATATTAACTAAATAAAATATTAAGTGTCCTATCTAAAAATATATATAATATTAAGTGGATCTCATTTAATGTTACATGGTAGAACTCACATAAAAACTTTCTAAAAGTTAATATGTTTATTGATATATTTGTTAATATTTTTAACATTACTGATAATATTAGGACACTGATAAACTTGCCAACAAACATATTAATTAGACACAATTGAGTAAGTCTCCAGTTAAGTGGTGAAATCTATATGTAAATTTTATGTCATAGTTAATATATATGACTTTTGTTAATATGTGCCTAAGGGCATAGGCTAAGAAAGTATTAAATGAATACATTTAGAAAGTATTAAATCTTATGTCATAGTTAAGGCTGGTGTAGATATTCCATTTTTTACTAACTTTAAGACTTCAGGAGCTTGTAAGCTTTCCGATAATGAATGGTAAATATGTCATCCTTAAAGATGTTTGAGGTTGATAAGAGTTGTTGCGTAACCCATTTTAGCCAAAAATCAGTGAAAATGACCATTTTGCCTTTGAACCCATTTTTATCCAAAACCCAACTTTTCGATCTCCACTTAGAGGGAATGGGTCCAGTTAAGTTCAAACTGAAAAATATTTTTAAAACATTGACTTATCTTATGCAAAAACGTTAATTGATAATTAAACAGACTCACTTAGGCAAAAAGAGGGTCCAAGAGCCAAAAATCACGTACTTTGCATGCATTGAGGGCACATATGCCCCCACCTAAAAGCTTGGTTGCACATGCGACCGCACATGGTATGCGCGTCCGCACATAGAGCCTTGGGTGGCTGTACATTCTATCGGCACAGATTTTGGGTTTTGAGTGCGATTTATTCGGGAGGAGTAAGAAGAAAGTGATGGGCAACCCTAGGATGACCTAGGATGTTCCGAATCCTTTCCCCAAAGCCTATATATACTCCCATTCCCCTCTTTAAAGGAGTTGAACTTTTGGCTAGGTTTTTTGAGAGTTTAAGAGAGCAAACACCTCCTCCTTCAACCACCATCATCAAATTCAAAATTCCTAAACCCTAGTTATAGCTTTGCAACTTAAAGTGCATCTAAGTTTTAAAGAAAAGCAAACTAAAGTGAACCAAAGCCTGAGGAAGCTTGTAAGTAAGGATTTCAAGATGTTCTTCGCATTTTTTCGCATTTTTTGCAAAACAACAGGTAAGTCTTCACTTTTGTTCGTGTTTCAATAGCTTCTAAGCCTTATTTTCAATAGCTATTCATAGCTAGGGTGTTAGTATAGCATAGAGCATCATGTAGGGTGGTTATATCGCATGTTTTCGCTTTATCTTTCATATCTATTTAAGTTATGTAAACAACATGTTTAGGGTAGTTTAGTTTTCATATATTTATGCATATGGCCTAGTTTAAGTATGTATATTAGTTTAGCATTATTTTACTTGTTAGTTTCTTTTTGTGCATTGTAATCATGTTAGAACCCTTGAACCGAGTCTAGGTTACATCTTGTATGTATAGCATCATGTTTAGGTCATATGTATTTTATTTTAATCATATCATGCATATTGGATGCGTGGCTATTGTAACGCCCCCAAAATATTAACAATAAAATCAGATGAAATAAACAACCCAACATGCAATCCTACCATGATTTACCAACTCCTTCAATTAGTATTTCATTTCAGTGAAAGAGTTTACAAAAAAAGTGTCCACATGCAATTCATATTCACCCTCTTAAAAGATGAATCCATAGCATGTGCAACTATAAGGAAGAAAATGAACAATAAAGTAAATGCCCAGAGACTACAAGTTCCAAGGCTTAAGCCTGGTTACACAAAAAAGGTTATCAACACAAGACATAAAGCCCTAGGCTTGCATTAACATCATACAAAAGGGAGAGAGTCTCTTGCTCTCAACAAATTCCATGCCTTTTTAACTAGGCGAAATCACTGCATCTTTTCTTGCACAATTCCACTAGGGGTAAGCACAAAAACCAGTAGAGATATCTTCACAAAGTATATACGTTTAAAAGCAATCTCATACAATTATATGAATGCAATGTTATTCTATGTTCAATTGTCAAAGTTTTACATCTCTATTGAAATCCATGCGATAGTTCATTTTAAGGTTCATTTTCTTCATAAAAACCAAGATTTTAAACAATGAGGTAGTAAATACGACTCAGGTAATTTTCCAGAGTTAGTGTCTGCAAGTAGCCGTATCAAGCACTACTAAAATCCTACTTTACCGGCTACTAACCGTAGGGCTTAGGCACCAACACAAGCGTATTTCTGGTCTTACACCAAGCATACCCAGGCCAACTTAATTTCCAACATACACCCCCTAACTAGACTTACCAAACGTATTTACCTTAAAATGTTTTCATCAACAACAATTGTCTTTCTCAAAATCAAGGATTTATATCAAAGTCAAGATTGCAGGTGAACCAAATTCAAAATAATGCAAATAAATCAATGAGAATAGACTACATATAATTATCTCCTTTATACAACATTGCCAACATCGTTCACATTTCTTCAAGTATAATTTCCACAATTCGAAACCTTCAAAATCATAGAAAAATACAAATCCATGTGACGTATGAGATTCTGACATATTCACAATCACTATCCATCATTAAATTTTCCAAAGTGCCAACATGTACATCCCATGTTTCCATGATTGTTCAACCAAATTTTCATTCCTTTCATACATGCCTCAACGGTATAATAGCCCAGAAAGTTTTCTTCATATTCTCAAGAGATTTATCATCAATTTCATAAATATCACATCAATTTCACATTTTCCCATATTTCTCCAAAATCTAAGGTTTTATCAAAAAAGGGATTTTTCCATTTATTGTCAAAACACTATAAGCAAACATCCCCCAAATAGTTCATAGCCCACCCAAAATAATTTATCTTGGACCAAGTCATGAGAAAGAATACATTTCTCCAATATTTTTCTAGATTCAACTTCCAAAATCAATCTACACTAGAAAGCTTAATTCAAAAGGACAAGAGATGCTACAAAATATATGTATAACTCAAAGAACATCCCTACCTTCAGATATTGAGAAGAAAGAATGAAAATTTTTCGAAACCAACAGTGTAAAAATCTAATCTCCATTGTACACCACGTAGCCCTCGACGAACTCTCCAAAATTAAAGAAGGCATCAAGGTTGAAATCTCAATGAATAGTGAGGGATCAAGGAATAAGTGAAGTGGGTTAGACGGTTTCTAAAGAGAGATGAAAGAAAAGAAAGTAAGAGTTAATATAGCGAGAGTTTAAAGTGAAAAGTGATGAAAAAGTGGATAAGGCTCAACTTTTGAAGTGATTTGACTCAATTTTTTGAGCTGAAAATTGATAGATTGCTCAAGCGACCAATCGTGCGATTGAGCGAACAGTGCAATTTTGAAAAACCGTTCGAGCGATAAAACTTGCGCTTGAGCCAGAAACAACCACTCCTAGAAACTCCACACATCTCTGTAAAAGACGGCTCGAGCGATGAATTCATGCTCGTAGAAGTTTAGACTACAAATCAAAGTACTGTAAGGTCAGATTCACCGCTCGAGCGGTCTTCTGATTCACCGCTCGAGCGACTAGAAGACCGCTCGAGCAGTCCCACCTAGAAAGTGAGGCCAAGAACTACCAGAACAACGACCAATCTTCCCAGTTCCTCTTCAACACCCAAAAGTACAAGATGACATATCGGAATACACAAGAATGTACCTAACGTAACAACCATAAGGGAGAATGGATAACAACACAAACTTCAAAGAGTTAAACAATGAAGAAGACACACAAAGGGACATAGGCTACCGATAATGCACTCAATAGCTTCAAAGGAGTCAGGACATCACAAAAAATCACTATAAAAATTAATTCTCAATCGACCCTGAATTCCTTCATTTACACAGAGATCTTATTTTTCATGTATCTATTATAGCCTGTTTCTTCTACTTTGAGATTTTTATTATATTAAAAATTAAGATAAGTTAATAACAGGTCTTAACAGTTGAATTTAATTCTCATTAAGCCCTATTAATTCATTGCTGAAAGTCAGTCCTATCAAAATTATCACTAATTTATTATTTACTTATTTTTTTGTGACGATTTTTGGATTCTATCTCTAAAATCTAACAATTAATTATTTATTTATTTATAAATATATCACTAAAAACTGATAATTAGAGATATTTTTCTGTGAAGGATTTTTTAAAATATTGTTAAAAATTAAAATTAGTGATTTATTTTACTTTATTTTATAAAAGCACTGCTAATTATCACATAACCTATTAGGTAATAAATCCATTTAGTGAGACCTACATAAGTCTTCCATTCAATTTATGTGTTGTATTTGATTTTTATTATTATGATTGTAATTCATTGAATTTTATTATAATAATAGGATAAATTAAACTCACCTCCAGTAGCGCGGAGCCATAAAATCAAATTAGAGGGACACTTATTAATTATAATTTCAATTTTTTTTTCTCGCATAAACAATAATAATAAGATAATAATAAATTTTGAATTAATATTAAGCACAAAAACTTAAATAAATTATTACAAAAGTATTTTAAATGAAATTTTATGATTGGCTTTGACAGAGATTGAAAAACAATTGTGTTACTTATAATTAGTCTATCATGGACAATGCAAAAAAAATGATATATATATATATAGATAAATCTTGAAATAATTTATATAATGATAAAATAAATTTTTTGTACAAAATTTTAGTAAAAATTCAATATAATTGTTATAGCACGTCATCATTGATATGTAATATCACAAACCAATGGTAAAAAAACACATGAAGAGTGAGCCCTACATGCCAAACGAAACTAATACTTCAATAATTTTCACATATGCATAGTGAGATTAAATATGTTTACATGTTAATATCAACATTGTATTAAGATTTTTTCACAGAATTTTTGTTCATAATAATGTGACTTATTGTGATCTCTTCATTTTCAATAAAAACAATCACTATGATCTCGTAATTTAAAAAATACCATTGATTATTTTTTGTATAAATTTTTTTATTTTAAATATTTTCTTGATATGCATATGTATAAATAAATAAAAAACCCGAAACCCAGGGGTGCTTGTGACCCCTAGGCCTTACGTAAATCTGCCCCTGCTCAGCTGTCTGAAGATTGGAGAAAAATACAAGTAGCCCATAAATTTGATATAATTTAGAAAGGTTATAGCGATTAAAATTAATGTAAATAATAGGTAGACATTAAAATAAATAAAGATATGATAAAAGACAGTCTCTCTTTAAAGTATTCATTTTTTTTTGTCATTTTACTCCTTCAAGTTTCAATTTTGTCATTTTGATCTTCAAAGTTATCCATTTGAGTCAATTTAATCTTATTTCTAACGTCCATTTAGGGAAAAATATTTTATCCTTGAGTAAAAGACAATTTTGGTTTCTAAAGTATGCATTTTTTGTTATTTGAGTTCTTTAAGTTTTAAATTTTGTCATTTTAGTCCTCAAAATTGTCTTGACAACTTTGAGGATCAAAATGACAAAATTTAAAACTTGAGCGACTGAAATGATAAGAAACACATACTTAGGGACCAAAATTGTGCTATATCCATATTCCTGTTATCAATGTAAGCGGACGTTAGACCTAGGACCAAACCAACTTAAACTGACAACTTTAAGGAGTAAAATGACAAAAATTGAAACTTATTGGACTAAAATTGTCTTTTATCCATAAAGATAAATACACATTTTAGTAGACAAGAGATAATAATATCATTTTTTTTATACATACGACTCACAAATTAATGATAAAAAATTACCTAAGTATTATGTGAATTAAAACTTTAAAAGAGACTGGTGTAATTATATCAAGAGTCTAATACTAATTGTATTTTTTTCAAATCTCAAAGGAAGTGAGTGTAATTACCCATAATAATAGATTACTGGAAAATGTTTTCAATGGAAATTTACAAATCATTGTGGTTATATTATAAAAATTGTACAAGTGGTGCTATTTTAACCCAAAAGTTTAAAATCAATGATTTAAAACATTTAAAACAATTTTTTTTCTTCATATTTTCTCTAATTATTAGTCAATCATGTATAAAAAAAAGAAGGATTTAGAATGTGAATTTTTATATCATTTTTCAACATTGTAGTTTTGTTATGAAAGATACGGTGTAAATATTATGAAACATTTTAATGAGCAAAGTTAAGACATATTACGATATTTGTCACCAAACATTATGATCATATTAGATATATTGTGACAAAATACATATAATATATTCATTTTAAAAAGTGCATATCTCCACCACTCCCTAAATTATCATATTGTGTCAAGTATTGACTTGCGATCAAATGACATTCCAATATTCAATTTCAATCAAATTTTTTCAAGCATTTCCCTATCCTTTTCCTCTTAGGCCGTGTGTCTTTCATAATTACATGATAAAATTAAGTATTATCCAAAATGAAACAGTTAAAAATTCAGAAAAAGTGCACAAAAAATAAAAAAACTGTTGGACATAAATTCAAATTTAATATGATATGTAATGGGACTCACTCAAATACATATATTTTTCTCAATGCTTTTCTCTACATCTTTTCTTATCCAAAATCATTTGATTTGAATTGAGGTTTTGTCCATTTATCACAATTAAGCTATAGGTGTAAAAAAGTTTTAGTGCTCATAGACATCAGTTAGAAATAATAATAATGACGACGATGATGATGATGATGATGATGATAAACCAAACAAGTTGTTGTTGTTGTTGGTTTTGTTTTTATTTTTATACGTTTGGAAAAAAAATGGACAGGAATTCTTTTAGCAATTTTCTGTTTTGGTAATTAATGAGAGCTTTCTTTTACATAATGTTGTTTATGCTACAATGGCTTTGACAGTAATGTTGTTTAATTAACAAATGCATCAAAATATAAATTAAGGAATGGCTTACCAAGCTTCCACACAAGAAACCAATTTATTCTTCCCTCAATTTCCATTCACTTTGGTAGATCTCACAGTCCTTGCTCTAGAAGTGCTTGAACATAAGTGGTTTAATGCTTACAGCATTCACAATTAGCTAACTAAACTATCAATTTAGCCAAAATAATCCGTCAAACTCAAGAAATATCATTCAACAAGACTAGTTTATAATACCAAATATAATACCAATAATAGGTGATGGAATGATTTTTCGTCTCCGAATACTTTTAGCAACAAGATTAGGCAATGAAGACGCAGGCAAAATTATTTCGTCGCATATCAATTTGGGATGAAAATTTAATTTTCAGAGGCAAAATTATTTTGTTTTTAAAGAGGCACTTTGTTGTAGTGAAACTAGATAAAATAGTTTTATAAATAGTAATTAGCTAATTAAGTTGAGTCACCATTCACTATTTTGTTAGTTTTTGTGGGGAGATATTTTTAGGATTGTCCACGTGGCTGAGGTTGCTGAAGTGCCACGTGGATGAACCAAGTTACCAAGATATGGTGTTACCATATCGGAATCCGAGATATTCAGATAGAGGATGAGTCCTAGATGATATTGAGCTACCTGTTTGGATAGAGATGGGATTCTTGAGGAAGTTCATCTTAATTTGAACGGTTGAGTTATGATAGATGTTATCCTTATAAAGGATAGAGTCCTATGAAATTGTACTTCTAAGGGATGAGGATACTACTGACTATAAAAGTAAGGCATCCTGTGAGTTTAAGGTATACTTTTACTTGTGAGTTGTTTATTCGTGCCGATATCTCATGAGATAAGTTGGCTGATTTGATCGTCGAAGTACCCCCAGGTGGATGAGCCACTAGTGTTTGTTGTCTTCTGGTGTGCAGGTGTTGGGCTTTTCTATTTTTCTGTGTGCTCTATGGCTAAGTTCCTTAGATCTTGTCTAGGAGATCTAGTTTGGTTGTGAGGTAAAAAATCAACACCCACAAAAATTGGTGACATCTGTGGGAGCTTAGTAAGATAGATGACCAACATTGGACAAGGAGATTGAGTTAGAAACAATATGTAGAGTGAGGAAGGGGAGCACGCTAATCTTGTCCGTGGAGGGTAGAAGGACGACTACGAAGAGGTACAAAAGGAGAACCAAGAAATGAACAATCCCACCTAAGGACGCAATGGCCCGAGGAGGGGCAATGAGGGCAGACAGGATCAGGCCCCAGAAGAGTAATACAACGAGAGTGATTTCCAGATCTGGAAGGAGCCGTGTATACAGAGAGATAATGAGGTGAAAAATTTGACAGCTAAATTGATGGATTTGCAAACAATGGTGAATTTTATGACGTCAAGCAAGGTAATGCAGCCAACATTGCCATTGTTGGAAACACCGCAGACTATTGCAGATACAGGTGCCCAACCGGTAGGACAAACTGTGGTGCAACACAAAAGAAGGAAGACTATGAACTCACCACGGCAATCTCAACACGTCGGGAAGCCTCAAAGAGTGAAAGTGTCGTAGATCAAAGGATCAAGCTAGGCAAATTGACAAGAGCACCATGTGGAGAAGAAGTTGGATCTTAACAGGTCCAAGAGGGCGTATCCAAGTACAGAGAGTAGTGCGTTGAAGAGATTAAAGTCGGTAAACAACATAGAATTCAAATATAAGCAGATATAAAAGAGGAATGCTCGATGTAACATACACTGCATAGTCGAAATCACTGTTTTAGGTGGTGTTGGATACCTTTTAAGTGAAGAAGAGATTTTCAATGTTGAGGTTCCAAGATATTCAATGTCGGGATCAGTCGGAATAGAGCTAGAAATGACGATGGGGAGCCGAGATTAAAGGCGATGTAGATTGTTAGCATCGTCTTCAAGATCCCGATTTATAGGATCTTGGAGAGAATCAGAAACCAACCCTACTATAGACCACCTCAAAGGGTCCCAAGAGAATCTATGGAAAGGTTTCATGCCAAGTCGTGTGCATATCATGATGAGACTAGTCATATGACCCAATGACGTTGGGTTTTGAAATAGGACTTTGAAGACCTTGTCAGACAACGACATTTGAGAGATTTGGCTAATGAAGAGAAAATGAAAGATGAACATGCCAAGTTGGCTCAGCCCCACCTGGAACACCACCACCACCACCTGCTGCACCTCGGGTTGAAGAACCTTGGGTCATTAACGTGATCCATTCAAAAGCGAGTGCAAATGAGATTAGGGTGGAAACCCAGAGGGTGAAACACTTACATCATGTGTTTCAGGTTCAACAGAAGAAACCCTGTATTGAAAGATGTCGGGGACCGATGATCTCTTTTACAGAGGAGGACTTGGAAATTATTCAGCATCCACAATAAAGCAGCTTGGGTTAGACCCGACCCTTTCATGTTCTTGGATCTGGGATCTAATACTTTTTATCGTTGTCTATACTATTTCTTATCTTGTTGTTATTTGGGTTTGGTTGCATTGTGAACAGGTCGGGAGTTAGTTTTTCAAAAGAATTGCTGTCTGTTTCTTTTCTTATTCACTTGAGCGGTGTTTTGGTCGCTAGAGCGGTCTTTGGGTCCTCTTAGTACTATTGCAGGTTTGCAAAACTACTGGGAGTATAATGATCTTCGCTTGAGCGGTTCTTTTTTCGTTTGAGTGGTCTTTTGTAGTTTACAAAACTTCTAGGAGGGGGTCTTTGTGCGCTCAAGCCATGTTTTTGTCGCTCGGGTGGTGTCACTTTCTTGTGTCTAACGCTCGAGCAATGATTTCGTTGCCTGAGCAGTCTGTGTGTATATCAGATCAGGGAAAAGTCTTTTCATGTCACTTTTTGCTTTTTCTCGCTCACTAAAACATCCCAAGACCTAATTTTTTCACTCTCTCTCTCTCTCCAGGTCCAACCTAAATACTCAAATATACCCAAATCTGTTGATCTCACCCCCTAGTTTTTTGAAGTGAAATGTAGAGCTAGTAAAGGTGAACATTTTAATTGGGGAAACTTCTATTTTTGACTCCATCTAGAGTTGGGTCTTGCTTTCTTCTTCTTCTACTCTTGAGGTAGGGATTTCTTCGACCTCCTTGTATGATTCTTAGCTTCGTCATGTGCACCTTGTAAACTATTGTGATTTGGAAGTTGGGGGTTTGATTTAGGGTTTGGATTTTGAAATATAGAAGAGGGGTTTTCTAATGGGTTTTTTTTCAAAAATGTTGTGGGAATGAGTATATTGTTGAGTTGTGTTGAAATATTAGAAAATTCTTCTTTAAATATGTTTTTGAAAGAAAATGATGTTTTATTAAAAATCATTAGTGTTTGAACTATGAAAAAAGGGGAAGATGTTAAGTTTTGAAAAGATAAAATGAATGTATATGTTGATGATACGAGTAAAGTTGGATTTGTAATATCACTCCCATTTGAAATTTATGAAATTATAATTATTGTGGGAGATTTATCTTTTGTATAGAGATATCTGTTTTTGCTATCGGTAGAGGATAGTTTTAATTGTTGCAGAAATTGCATGAGGAATAAATTAATTAAAAACTAGTTACTGATGCATCTTGCATTGAATATTATTTTATATATAATTGTATATGGAAAATTGTATCATTTTTATTGAAAAATGAGTGAATACCTTAGAGAATTTGGTTAAGGGGTGTAGTTGTGGTTTTATTATGTTGGCCTGTGTATCCTTGGTGAAAGTCTAGAAATCTACATGGTTAGGTTCCGATCCTTCAAGTTAGTACCTATAAAATGGCCTTGGTAGTGCTTGTATAGCCTACTGACAGGCATGTACCTAGAGATTCCTAGTGTTTTGTATCCACTGCCATGTTTTCTGAGTTGAAAAGATATTGTTTTATGGATTGATATATATATATATATATATATAAAACTGAGGCATTACATTGTTTCAAGAGAGAAACTATAAAGTTTTGGTAAATGGCATGCATATGCATTCACCATATGACTTTGTTAAGCTTCATACATTGTGTTCAAGTATCTCTACTGGGCTTTAACTCACCCTATGTGGAAAACAACTTTCAGGTGCTGATGATATACCTCCACCAAGGAACTAGCTTGGAAGGACCTTAGAGCTAAAAGCTTCTTTTGTTCTTTTGCATCAATATTTGTTGTATAAGCCTTGGGTTTTATATGTATGGGATTTAACTCATTTTGTTGTTCCCAATTATTGATTTGGAAAGATGTAGTCATTAAGGCATTAACTTATTTGTACTTTCTTTTGTTTCATTTGATTATTACATGTCATATGTTATAGATTTAGGATCTAGGATTTATGAATGTATACATGCATTTGTCATCTTTTATATGGTAAAAGAGAATCAATGAAAGGTTAATTTTATGTAAGCTTCTGCTTTTCCATTGAATAGCATAAGGTGGGTTATTGTTATTATATTGGGGCATCACAACTTAGTATCAGAGTAATCAGGTTTGAATACATTAGGATCGTGAGACATGATTTTTATTACAATGGATATATCTAGCTAGATAATATTAGAAGTAGACCTGGTATGCTATGTAATAACATGTCTATGTGACTAGATGAGTATGGGATTTGGTTTCTAAAATATTGATTGGGTCTACGAGTTTCTAGCAGTCCTGTTAGAAGAGCACTTGATCACTACTAATTCTAACCAGAGCTCTGGCAATGTCACGGAACGATTATTATCTAGAAAGGAAATTCGTTTGTGACTATGTGACTCAGTGCTTATGTGGAATGAATTATTTGTCGTCCACTGTATTAGGACATAAGTGAATTAGATTCAGCATATCTATAAATGTGCTAAATTATTGTGTTACATTTATTACAATGTTAGGACGCGGACGTGGAGGCGATAGGCATGGCATGCCTAAGCTGCAAGAGGTGTAGATACCTGATAAAATTCTGGCACAAAAGTAGAGAGTTGGTCAGGCCAACGTGGCCGAGCTAGCAGGTCAGCAAGGCATGGACTTCTTAGCCCGCGAAATGGAAGGAGCGTTATGGGAATCCAAGGACATTCTCAAGGTTGAGAATCAAGTCTAGGCTCACGTTGTAGAGATCGGGCCATATTTTTTGAAGAGGGAGTTCTTTTAGTCGAATCCAGATGAGTTTGTTGGGGATCTGAAAGAGCCACTGAAGACTGACGTGTGGCTTGAGCAGATGATGAAGACATCCGAGATGCTTGGCATCGAGGACGACGGTTTCAGGGTGACTTTGGTATCTATTCAACTTAAAGGTGATACAGGTCAATGGTGAAAGTATGCGAGGGGACGTATCAGGGTGACTTGGGAGGATTTTGTTAATGCCTTCCAGGATATGTTTTTGTTACCCACTATGAAAAAGAAGTTAAGGGAACAATTTTTGAAGCTCAAACAATTAAATACACCAGTGGTAGAGTTTGAGACGACTTTCACTAGTCTTTTGAGGTTTTCCTCGGAACTTATAGTGACAAGGAATGCTGTTGCATAGAGTTTGAGAAGAGATTGAGGACTGGGCTCCTTTTCAAGGTGGCCAGGTCTATGATTAGGGATTACGATCATTTGGTAGAGGCGGCGCCTCACTTAGAGACTATGATCAAGACTGAGGAGGAGCGGATGAGGAGTTCCAGATAGAGGAGTTAGGATGTTCAGGGTGAGGTGAGGAACAACAAACAACAAAGGGGTTCCACTCCACAATAGCCACAAGCTACGTAGTGTAAATCCACATTTCCAGTGCTGAGTTCAGGTTCGGGAGGAGGTAACTATGGTGGGTTCACTTGTTTCAAGTGTGGTCAATTGGGCTACAAGTCTTCAGTTTACCCACCGAGAGGAGGATAGCAATAGTCTACACTTCCTTGACTCATTGTTAGAGTCAGGGCCAAGGAATAGGGCAACTGCCTACCTATTATCAGTGTGGGTAGTCGGGGCACTTGAGGAGGTCTTTTCCTCAGTTTGGTGGCATATCTAGTGCGTCTAGTTCGAGGCAGACATAGAGCCATTAGCCAGCACTGTCAATGCAGGCCTCGAGGGCCAATCAGGGAGCCACTTCGGCTAAATCCATGTGTCAAGCCTGCCTCGAAGGGTAAGCAAGTGGATCAAAGGCCTTCAGAGCTTGTGTATGCTATTACCATGCCAGATCAGTTGTCATCACCTTTTGTTGTGAGAGATAATTTCTTGTTGTT
This sequence comes from Camellia sinensis, assembly GCF_004153795.1. Taxonomy (NCBI): domain Eukaryota; kingdom Viridiplantae; phylum Streptophyta; class Magnoliopsida; order Ericales; family Theaceae; genus Camellia; species Camellia sinensis. The sequence continues at coordinate 509,239 of NW_021025624.1, read as the reverse complement.
CAACTTTATTTCCATATATTGATTGATATTGGTGCATCTCATTACTTCATATCATCTTCTTTTACATCTGCCTTGGGGTTGAAGTTTGATCAGTTAGAGTCTCTTCTGTTTGTCAAGACACCTGTTGGGGGTAGAGTGGCATTAGGTCTAATATGCCGTGCTTGTGAGATTGAGGTCGCAGATCATCGACTCTCTTTTGACTTTGTCATTCTTGATATACGTGCTTTCAATGTGATTCTGGATATAGATTGGTTAACTTATTTTTGGGCTTCGATAGATTACTATTTGGAGAGTTTTTCTACTTATGTGCGATTGAGGTGATAATCTTACTTTTGCGTTGTATGACCTTAAGGGTCGAGGAGAATTGAGTTTTCTTTTTGCCATCACAGTAGTTGATGAGGGTAGTATGGTTCAAGGTGATTTACCGAGAGTTGTTTGAGAGTATTTGGATGTCTTTTCAGAGGATCTCACAGAGTTACCACCACATACAAAGATTGAGTTCTCTATCGACTTAGCGCCAGGTACGACTTCGATTTTCATGGCACCATATAGGTTTGTGCCAGCCAAGTTGTATGAGTTGAAGGTGTAGCTTCAGGATTTGTTAGATAAGGGCTTTATCTATCCTAGTACCTTGCCTTGGGGAGAACCAACTCTCTTTGCAAATAAGAAAGATGACATTTTGCGAATGTGCATTGATTATTGACAGTTGAATCGAGTAACTATTAAGAACAACTACCCATTACCATGAATAGATGATATATTTGACCAGTTATAGAGGTCTTGTTGTTTTTCAAAGATTGATTTAAGGTAGGGGTAACACTAGTTGAGAGTGAAGGAGGAGGATATTTAGAAAACGACATTCTGTATGCGGTATGGCCATTGTTAGTTCTTAGAAATGCCTTTTGGGCTGACTAATGCACCAGTTTCGTTTATGGACTTGAAGAATCGAGTCTTTTGTGAGTTCTTAGATCAGTTCATGGCTGTCTTCATCGACGACATCTTAGTTTACTCACCCTCCAAAGAGGAACACGAGTAACACTTGCTAGTTGTACTTGAGTTGCTTAGAGCACACCAGTTATATGCTAAGTTTGGAAGTCTGAGTTTTGACTCAAAGAAGTTAAGTTTCTAGGCCATGTGGTGTTCGGAGAAGGGGTGATAGTAGATTCATCTAAGACAAATGTAGTGCAAGATTTGAACAACCTAAGAACGCCTTTGAGATCTAGAGTAACTTGGGCTTTACTGGATATTACTAATGTTTTGTGATAGATTTCTCTAGATTGACCTCATCGTTGACTAGATTGATGAGGAAAGGGGTTAGATTTGTATAGAGTGAGGCTTGCAAAAAGTCATTTCAAGAGCTTAAGGTTAGACTCACCACTGCTCTAGTTTTGATTATTTTGGAGAGGGGTTTGAGTTATTCAGTATATTTTAATGCATCTTGGGAAGGTTTGGGTTATGTATTGATGGAGGAAAGAAAAGTGGTAGTCTATGGTTCACAGCAGTTGAAAACACATAAGAGAAATTATCCTATGCATGATTTAGAGCTAGCAGTGGTGATTTTTGCCTTAAAAATCTTGAGACACTACCTATACGGGGAGAGATTTGAGGTTTCCGATCACAAGAGTCTGAAATATTTATTCTCATAGAAGGACTTGAATTTGAGGCAGAGAAGATAGATGGAGTTTGTGGAGGATTACGACTTTGAGTTGCATTATTATCCGGGAAATGCCAATGTAGTGGCCGACGCTTTGAGTACGAAATCTGTGAGCAGAGAAGCGAGTATTGCCATTTGGGAGTGGGAGATGTTGGGGGTTGTCGGCGAATTTGACTTGCACTTTGGCACGTTTGTTTAGTTGGCCACTTTATTTACCGCAGTTGCACAACCTACCTTAGTTAGCCGAGTTATAGAGGCACAACAAAGTGATCAAGACGTAGAAGTTATCTGAGGGAAGATATCTTGTGGGAAGGTAGAGAAGGGCTTGAACGTCTATTCAGACTCTAGTGTGAGATATCTGGATTGCCTTTTTGTGCCAGAGTCTTATAGAGAGGAGGTACTCCAAGAGTTTCCCCATTCACGCCTTGCGGTACACCAAAGAGGCACGTAAATGTATCACAACCTTAGTCACTAGTTTTGGTGGTGGGAGATGAAGACAGATGTTGCCTTGTTTGTTTTGAGATGCCTTGTCAATAAGTAAAGGCCGAGCACCATCGACCAATGGGTTTGTTACTACCCTTACCTATAGCCAAGTGGAAATGGGAGCATGTCATGATAAATTTTGTTGTGGGACTTCCGTGGACTCAATGAAGTAACGATGTCGTGTGGGTAGTAGTTGACCGGTTATCCAAATGTTTACACTTTATACCTATGTGCATGAGTAACTTGGTAGACTACCTTGCCGATCTATATGTTAGGGATATTGTTCAACTACACGGGGACCTAGTGACTATCATCTCGGATAGGGATCCGCGTTTTATGGCTCGGTTGTGGCAAAGCCTATAGGCTGTCTTGGGCACTAAGTTGACTTTTAGTACCGCTTATCATCCTTAGACTAACGGGTAGTTCGAGCACACTATTCAGATTTTAGAGAACATGCTTCGGGCTTGTATTCTTGATTTTAAGGGGTCGTGGGAAAGACATTTGCCTTTAGTGGAATTTGCCTATAATAATAGTTTTCAGGTGAGTATTAGTATGGCACCTTTTAAGGCCTTGTATGGCCGACCGTGTAGATCTCTTATGTATTGGGCTGAGGTGGGTGATGCACCCATGTGTAGACACTCCATTTTAACCAGCCCAAAGACTTGGGTGCTTTTTTTTGATTACTCGATGACAAAAACAAGAATGTGTTTCTCAAAAAATCCTTAGTAAGAAAGATGGAATTTGGAGCTTTATTCCTAACCTCAAATCTATCTTGGCCAAGTGCTTTAGACTCGTTCAAAACTTTTTTTTTTTTCAAAATATTCCTTTCATGCATAGTTCCAATAATCTTGCTGAAAAACATTGTTTTCCCTATAAAACAAATATTAGTGAATAGTACATGAATAGTGCCGGCTGCCATGAATAGTAGTCGACCGGCCAAATAGTGCAGGAACAGTAGCCAGCCAGCCAACCAAGAAATTGGCCAGCTGGCTAATTTGCTCAAAAGTAAGGTAGTTTCAGTAGAATTCTTGTTGAAAGCGTATGGGTCATGCTATTTCAGATATTCTTGATATATTCATGCACGAGGTGCATACCTGCTCTGGTCTCCATTGAAAAAAGTGTGTTTGTCTTCTTCCAAAAAAGGAGTATCCAATGCAAGAGCCTTGTCACCCTATGGTCCCTTGTCTGCCACCTTGTCTTCCACCCTCTTCTTGATTTAGCCTTCTATCATAGCTTGTAGAAAGATGATCAGATTGTTAGGAAGAGAATGAAGGAATCAATTAAGAGAAATGAGAAGAATGAATTAAGAGAAGAGAGATAGAGAGAAAAAAGAGAAAAGTCATGAACATTGAGCTATATGCCTCCATTTTCCATATACACTGATATACCATCCTTGATATATCAAAACCATCCCAAAAATTCTAATAGAACCAAATTCAAGAGCTTTAACCCAATCCAAAAGGAAGTGAGTGTTATTGAAAGAAAGAAAAACATGAAGTAAAATAATACCCCCCCATACACACTGTTAAACAACTAAAAAACACCATTCTAACAAGAATTTCGAATTTTCGAACTGAGGGTTGAGAACATACTTCCTAAACTTAAGAGTGATCAAAAGAAAGTTTGGAAATCAAGGAGTTCATCATTTTCTTGGAAGGTGAATTTTGCACACTTTCATTTTCTTGAACTTTCTTTCTTATATTAATTTTCTTGCTTTGATTTTGTATTATAAATTGTTGTAATCTAACTGGAAGTGGTTAGTTGAGCCACCCACATATCCCTTGTTTGTTCTTTCTTTGGTGTTGCAAAGGAGAAAGCAGAGTTTTGCCTGAATTAGTTGGCTGGCCAGCCAACTTCTTCTAGGACAAATAGAGCAGTCTTTCGTCGTCGAACAAAATGATTTTCTGCGATCCCTAAGGCGTAAATATTTACCATTTTTGTTGTATTTTGAGAGAGTTGTGAGGTTTTATATTTTGTTGTAATGTTTTTATTCCTCTCATTTCTTATTTGGATATGTAATATTCAAGTGATGTAATAATTCTCCGTTCCACTTTTTTCTATCTCGTGCTTTTACTTGCTTTCCTTATTTGTAAATATGCATCATATTGTCTTGCCTTCATATCCATGCTTTTGCATCTATGTTTTATGCCTTAAGATTCAGCTAAATTTGCATCTATGGATTTAATAGATTATTATGTCATTTTGTGCGCTACCTCATGTTCTTAAGATGATTCACATGTCATATATGAGAAGCCGGATCTTTAGTTGCATTTCATGCACGAATTGCATTAGGATTTGTATATAGGATCATGCATGTTTTACTAACTTTATTTTTTGTAATTGTTTGTGGCACGTCAGTAAATATGTAAGTTTTTTGTGTTGTAGCATCCCTCATGTGTGTGTTTTTCTTACTATGTTTAGCATCCTACCATGTGACTAGTTGGTTGTTTGACATAACTCTATGCATGTCGATTGATGAAGGTTGTGTTATTCATTTTGGAATAAAATTGATTTTCATGTTTGTAAAATTCAATTTTCCGTGTTTTGTACAATATTCAAAATATTTTCAAAATAATGAAATCAAGTGGTTCCAAAATGAATGACACAGTCTACATGTGTTTGCTTCACATGATAATTTTAGGATTTATTAAATAAATTGGAATATGAACATATGAAGTAAATAAAAATCATATCATGGTTTAGTAGAGGCTGATCTCTTGATCGGGTGAGCGGGGATGCTCAATTGATGACCTTCCCCCCTTATACCTAAGGTTTTGAGCCAAGCATCCTTGGTTACAATGAATAGTGGTCTTGGCACGAGTCACGAGTTTCCTAATTTTTCCAAAATGTTAGGTGGTGACTCTAAGATCTAATGACGGAGTCCATTTATGTCAAAGGTTTTTGCAATAAAATGGATTTTCTATAAAGTTGTCAAATCTGGACTCTCATTTATGTTTTACATTGCACTCGTGAGACTAGATCAAAAAGATCGAGGGTCTTAACTATTCAACGCGTATGGGTACCCCCCAGGCAGTGTTACACTATGTTAGGCCCATAATTGGTTCAGGAAATGACCAAGAAGGTTGCACTTATTCATAAAAGGTTGGTTTCAGCTCAAAGTTGTTAGAAAAGTTATGCTGACCGTAGGAGGAGACCTTTGCGTAGACACCTTATTTTTGACCGACCTTAAGACTCAGACGTCATCGTCTGTGCACTCGGTGATTGTGCAAGTCTGTGCTCGTTTTGAGTTTCTAGAGCCTTCGGCTGAGCGCCTTGTCTCGGGACCTCTTAACTTTCTCCTCTTGGCCTGGTTTTTGAACCATGTCCTGCTGCCTTTGCCTAGAGGGAAAAAGAGGCCTGTGGGCCACTTTTTATAGCCGTAGGCTACCTATCCCTCTCGTAGGCCACTTGTAGTGACCTGTAGACTAGTTTTCGGGGCTTTCGGCCGAGTGCCTTACCTTGCGGACTCTTGTTTTTCTTTCTTTTGATTTGTTTTTGAACCAAACCTTGTTACCCTTTGCCTGGAGGGTGGAACACGGGTGTAAACCAGTTTCCCCTTCCCCCCTGTAGACCACTTTTCTTCCCTACCAGCCACTTTTGGTGGTCAGCCAGCTAGGGTGGGTGGTCTATGGACCATCTAAGGTGGTCGGCAGCCCGCCACCACCTTCTACTCTCTCTGCAGACCCTTTTCCTCCCTTCCCAACTAGTTTTATTCCCTGTAGACCATTTTTTGTGGTCGATCGACTAGGGGGAGTGGTCGGTCGACCACTTTAACTGGTCGGCGGCCTTTCTGCAGTTTCTGCAGATATTTTCCTTGCCAGCTGTGCCAACTGTTGGGCACAGAAAGCATCTTCCATACACGTGTACGGAGCGATTGCACTAAGCCTCTAGCTTGTTCAACAAGCTGGAGGGTTGGAATTCTATAAGAGGGAAGGTCTCTCTCCCTTTCCAAAGGTTCAGAAAATATTAGGGCTAAACACATCCCTCTCTCTATATATTTCTCCCTCTCTCTCTATATTTGTGCTTAAAAGTGTTGTTTCTTCGCACTTTTGCACACAAACACCTAGTCAAACACCACAATCTTGTTGCTGAGGTACCTAAGGGTCTTGCTTGGACTCAAAAGCTGGCCTTAGCTCAGAAAAGTTGCTATCTTGCTGTGCTTCCTCAAGGGTAAGCGTATGCCCATTTTTAGGCTTGTTTTTGTATAAGTTTACGCCACCTTTTTCCTCTTATTTTGGCCTAGTTGTCAACTAGAAAAAGCTTCATTTTTAAGTATTAAAAGTGTTTGTTTGAAGCCTTGTTTGAGTTAGGGGTTGTGTATCCCCTTTTGTGCCTTATTTTGCTTTGTTTTGAGCTATCCTTTAAGGCCTTTGAGATCATCTTTATTTGGCCTTTTCACCACTGAATTCCAGATGAATTTCAGTGGTGGAAAGTGTGTTTTGAGACCTAAAATGGATGGGGGTGGTCCTCCCCTTTTGTGCTTTGTTTGCATGTGTTGTTGGCTTAACACTTTGGCATGCTTTTCTACCTTCTTAAGGCTCTATCTTATCATGTTTTAGGCCTTATTCTAACATGATATAGCTCTATTTTGGGTCGGTTTGATTGCCTCTTGCATGCTTCATACCCTTGTAGTGCAATCCTCTCTATAGCCTTAACATGCATCATGCTTTGGACCACCATTTTAGCATGTTGTTGGCTTCACTCCAACAAGCTTTTACTCATGTTTTTCCATGCTTAAACTCTATTTTAAGTGGTTTTGGTCATGCATGCCTTGCTTTGTATAACCATAGTGTAATCTTGCTCACTAGCTTTGAGTTTCAAAGTCTCTAGCATACTTTATGTGAGTTGTTTGCATGCTTTTGCCTCATCCCTCACATGATTTCAGTGCATGTAGTGTAAACATACTCTCACATGTTGCACTCTTTCAATGCTTTTTGAGGGTTGAGCCTTATGCTTCACTTATGAGCCAATATGTATGCATGCTTGCCTAAGCTTTTGGGCTACATCCCAGCATGTTTTTGGTGTTATTTTACCATGTTACAACTCTAATTTTTGTTGGTGAAGTCACCTCATGCTTGGTTTTGGTATGTGTAGTGTAATCCCACTCATTGGCCTTGCATGCGTCATGCTTTATGCCTCCCATTCTAACATGTGTTAGCTCTACGCCATGCATGTTTTGGCACTGTTTTGACCTGCCTTGGGACTGTTTTGAGTCATCTTGGCCCTTTGGGGCTTGCTTGATATGGCTATGGTGCAAGTACCTTAGCTAGTCTTGAGCTTTGAGCCTCCTAGCACGCCTTATTTGTGATATGTGCATAATATGGCATCATTTAGAATGTGATTTCAGAGCTTATGTCTTTGCTATACTCCCATGTTTATCACTCTTTCATTGCCCTTGAGGGTTATCCATTATGCCTTGTTTGTGAGCCAATGAATGAGCATGCTTTCCTTCCCTTTTAAGCCTATGTTTTAGCATGCTTTCAGCCTTGATTTAGCATGCCTCAACTCTATTTTGAGTAGTTTGGGTCATATGGGATTTGTTATGCATGGTTGTAGTGCAATAGCTTTGACTAGCCTAATGATTCAAGGTCCTTAGGATGCTATGCTATGCTTATGTTGTTTGGATGATTTGGCATCATTTCACACATGATTTCAGTGCATATAGTGTAGCTACACTCTCACATTTGTCAGTTCTTCATTATGTTTGAGAATTGTGCTTCTATGCTTTGTTCATGGGTTAATGCATGAACATCATTGTCTTGTCTTTCATGCTATCATCTCAGCATATTTAGGCCACTGTATTGACACGGTTTAGGTTTGTCCATAGTTGGTTTAGCCATTTAAACTTGGTATTGCATGCCTCTTGTGAGATGCTCTTTACTAACTTTGATGTTCTTGGCCTCCGAACATGTCTTGCATGCATTGTTCGCATGATAGAACCTTGTGCATGCCACATTAGCATTGATAGATAGGCATGTTGTATGTGTTGCATTGTGTTTGGATCGAACGTTAATCCAAACACAAGAAATGTGACACGTTTCATACTCGAAGTGATGAAACGTGTTGCATTTCTTGGTCGCTGACCCTCTTGATCAAGCATGATAGAGGTGGAGGCCCTTATGTGTTATTTGTGCATTCATCGACATTGACTTGTGCAAACTTGGCTTCTCGGCCATCGCGCATTGCGATGCTCGGTTGGTGGCCCGAGAGTCGAGTACTGCACTCCATTGAGCTTGAGAAATGATAGGGAGGGTGGTTGTGCACATATATCTTGCAAATACACTGCTGTATCCCTTGTCGTTCTCTATTGCAGCAAATTGGGGCTTGGCAAATTTTCTAGTCGGCCAACCAATAGGGTTGGTCGACCGACCGCTTTTTTTGGTCTACAACCAGTTTTTCTGGTCTACAACATCCATTTCTGGTCGGTAGCCCACCAGGAGGTCCCCATGTTGGAGAAAAAGCATTCTGGAGATTGTGCACTTTTCAGAGATCAAATCAAATACAAACAAAGGCAATTTTGGGCAAAGCAATGGATTACCGAGCGAGGTGATTGAGCATGCATGCACCCCTCACCCCGAGGACCTCTTTTAACTACTTTAGCTGCTTTACTTAGTTAGCTTAGTCGTTGTTGTAATTGATTAGTTAATGTGTTTAATTAATTCGGTTTGTAACTAATTAGCTTAGATTAGCTAGTTGTTCCAATTTTGTAATATTTAGTTAACTAGGAATAGTTAATTGTTTTGTTTTGTAATAATTAGTCTAATTAGTTTAATTAGATTAGTTGGTTAGCTTAGCTTAGCTCGTTATTCGGACCCTCCGTCGAGTGGGCAAATGTTTTAATAAGTGTGCTTGTGCGTGATGCATGTCTTCCAACCCCATTTCTTTCTCCCTTTTACTTATCAGCTTTCGATGGTTAGTTTAAGGCATGTTTCAATTAGCATACTTATGCTTTGCATGCGTGTATCATTCATTCGTGTTGCATGCACCGGGCTCGGCGCATCATTCAATCTGCATTATATTTCATTACACTTTCTTGAATACGTGTTTCAAAGCATGTTATCAAGTGTTGCATTCATATGCCATCTTAGATAGCCAAGCCCACTTAATTGCATTTTGCATGTGTGGCATTAGGCATTTCAAACATAGCTAGGAGCATGCATTGATTTCTAACTAGCTTTTGTTTTTGCTCGGAGTACACTGTGAGTGTTTATGCTTTAGCATCCTTGCATGTGTGTAAGTGTTGCCATGTTTAGCATGCTTGCCATGAGGCTATTTGCTTAAGTGTTTAACTGCATGAATGCCTGTGGATGAAGGCTTCATTACTTGAATTGGAACAATTCATCAAAATGTGCGTTTTAAGCCCACTTTGCGGAGTGGCAAAATCATGTTGTTTTCTTAGCCCACTTGAGGGTGGCAAATCCACGTCTTAGCCTACTGGAGGGTAGCAACTTCAAACCATTTTCGAAAAACAAACATGAGATGTTTTGTTCCAACTTAAGCGATTTGGTCTATACTTGTATGCTGTGCGCATCACATAGTAATTCTAGATCAATAACCGGAATAAGAACACATGTGTTTTCAAAAACAACATATCATGTTAGTAGAGGCCGAACTTTGATCGGGCGAGCGGGGGTGCTCATTTCAGGACCTTCCCTTCTCATACCCAAGTTCCCAAGCCGATACAAATTTGGTGATGACGAACACGTGGCCTTAGGCATGAGTCAGGGTTTCCTAAATTTTCCAAAAACAAAATATTTAGGTGGCGACTCTGTAATCTGGCAAAGCAGTCCATGTTTGGCACTTCTTGCATAAAATCGATTTTCCAAAATAATTTGCCGGATTTGGACTCTTTGGTGATTTATCAGTCTTACATTGCACTTTGTGAGATTAGATACAGAACCGTGACAAGAGTCTGAACTGTAGTAGCTAGAACTACAATTCGCACCCTCTCCTAAAAGGGGGGCGCACAGAGCGAGTTTCGAGCGGTCTACACTTTGTCTTTTGAGGTGGGGGATCATGTGTTTTTTAAGATCTCGCTGAGGCGGGGTTTAATAAGACTTGGGAAGAGTGGGAAGTTGTCTCCTAGGTTCATTGGCCCCTTTAAGATTCTAAAGCTAATTGAGGAGGTAGCTTATCATTTGACCTTACTGCCCCAACTATCCAGGGTTCATGATATGTTTCATATTTGTATGGTCCAGAAATACGAACCTGATCCTTCACACATACTGGGTTAGACCGATTTAGAGGTAGATAAGGATGCCTCGTATGAAGAGAGGCCGGTTCAAGTGTTAGATACTCAGGATCAAGTCTTGAGGGGCAAGATCACCCCATTAGTTAAGGTGTTGTGGTGACATCACAGAGTCAATGAGGTGACTCGAGAAAGTGAGGCTAAAGTTTGTGAGAAGTATCCAGACCTGTTGGTTAGTGTTTGAGATTTGTATTAAAATTTCATTGTGTTGTAATATATAATGTTATAATGTTTTAGAGATTTAAAACTGTAGTGTTTTTGGGTTGAATGGCTATGTCTTACCACCATTTCTAACATGAGTTATTATTATGATTGCAATAATGAGTGATTGATGTTTTGATTTAAACTTTGTGGATGAAATTCCTTAAAGGGGAAAGATTATAGCAGCTTGGGTTAGACCTGACCCTTTCGTGTTCTGGGATCTGGGATCCGATACTCTTTATCATTGTTTATTCTTCTTATCTTGTTGTTATTTGGGTTTGGTTGTGTTGTGAATAGGTTGGGAGTTAGTTTTTCAAAAGAATTGATGTCCGTTTCTTTTCTTAGTCGCTTGAGTGATGTTTTGGTCATTCGAGCGATTTTTCGGTTCTCTCAGTACTTTTGCAAGTCTGCAAAACTACTGGGAGAAAGGTGATCTTCGCTCGACCGGTCCTTTTTTCGCTCAAGTGATCTTCTACAATTTGCAAAACTTCTAGGAGGGGGTCATTGTGCACTTGAGGCATGTTTTTGTCTCTTGAGCGGTGTCACTTTCTTGTGTGTGATGCTCAAGCGAAGATTTGGTCGATCAAATGGTTTGTGCGTATTGTGGATGAAATTCCTTAAAGGGGAAAGATTATAGTGGCTTGGGTTAGACCCGACCCTTTCGTGTTCTGGGATATGGGATTCGATACTCTTTATCATTGTCTATACTTCTTCTTATCTTGTTGTTATTTGGGTTTGGTTGTGTTGTGAATAGGTTAGGAGTTAGTTTTTCAGAAGAATTGATGTCCGTTTCTTTTCTTAGTCGCTTGAGCGATGTTTTGGTCATTCGAGCGATTTTTTGGTTCTCTCAGTACTTTTGCAGGTCTGCAAAACTACTGGGAGAAAGGTGATCTTTGCTCGAGCGGTCCTTTTTTCGCTCGAGTGATCTTCTACAATTTGCAAAACTTCTAGGAGGGGGTCATTGTGCACTTGAGGCATGTTTTTGTCGCTTGAGCGGTGTCACTTTCTTGTGTGTGATGCTCAAGCGAAGATTTGGTCGATCAAATGGTTTGTGCGTATATTAGATTGGGGAAAACTCTTTTTCTGTCACTTTTTACTCTCTCTCTCTAAAACATCCTAATACCTAATTTCTTCACTCTCTCCCTAGCTCCTACCAAAATACTCAAATATACCCAACTTGCCATCATAGTGCTTTGAAGTAAAGTGCAAAGCTCATTAAGGTGAACATTTTAATTGGTGAAATTTCCATTTTTGACTCCATCTAGAGTTGGGTCATACTCTCTTCTTCTTTTACTCTTGAGGTAGGGACTTTTTCAACCTCCTTGTATGAATATTTGTTTCATTATGTGCTCCTTGTAAAGTATTATGATTTAAGAGTTGGGGGTTTGATTTAGGGTTTGGATTTTGAAATGTAAAAGAGGGATTTTTTAATAGGTTCTTGAGAAATGTTGCGAGAATGAGTATATTGTTGAGTTGTGGTAAAATATTAGAAAATTCTTCTTTAAATGTGTTTTTGAAAGAAAAACATGTTTTATTGGAAATCATTAGTGTTTGAACTATGAATGAAAGGGGAAGTTGTTGATTTTTGAAAAGTTAAAATGAATGTATCTATTGATGATGAGGGTGGAGTTGGATATGAAACATCACTCCCATTTTGAAATTTATAAAATTATAATTACTGGTAGAGATTTATCTTTGTATAGAGATATCTGTTTTGGGCAATTGGTGCAGGATAGTTTTGATTGTTGTACAAATTGCATGAATAATAGGTTAATTGAAAACTAGTTACTCTTACATCTTACATCTTGCATTGAACATTATTTTATATATAATTGCATATGGAAAATTGTATCATTTTTATGGAAAAATGGGTGAATACCTTGGTGAATTTGGTTAGGGGGTGTGACTGTGGTTTTATTTTGTTGGCCTATGTGTCCCTGGTGAAAGTCTAGAAACTTGCGCGGTTAGGTCCCAATCCTTCCGGTTAGTACCAGTAAAATGGATTTGGTAGTGCATGTATAGCTTACTAGCAGACACGTACTTAAAGATTCCTAGTATTTTGTATCTACTACCTTGTTTTTTAATTTGTAAAGGTATTATTTTATGAATTGATGTATATATGTGTACATATATATAACTGAGGCGTTACACTGTTTCGAAAGAGCAAGTATAATGTTTTAGTAAATGGCATGCATATGTATTCACCATATGACTTTGTTAAGCTTCTTGCATTGTGTTCAAGTATCTTTACTGGGCTTTAACTCATCATATGTGGAAAACAACTTTCAGGTGTTGATGATATGCTTCCATCACGTAAGCAGCTTGGGACGACCTAGGAGCCAAGAGCTTCTTTTGTTCTTTTGTGTAAATATTTGGTGTACAAGCCTTAGGTTTTATATATATGGGGTGTAACTCATTTTGTTGTTCCTTAGTATCAACTTGGAAAGATGTAGCCATTAAGGTATTAACTTATTTGTACTTTCTTTTGTTCCATTTGATTATTACATGTCATATGTTATAGATTCAGGATCTAGGATTTATGAATGTATACATGCATATGCCATTTTTTATATTGTAAAAGAGAATCAATAAAAAGTTAATTTTATGTATGTTTCTATTTTTCCATTGAATATTATGAGGTGAGTTGTTATTATATTGAGGTGTCACACGCATAGTGATACATATCCTCATCATAAGAGGATGTCAAGTAAGGAAGATATTGATTGACCAAGATAGTTACTGTGACATCGTGTGTGTTGGGTGTTATAGGGAACTCGACCTTCATGAAGATGATGGACCATTCAGCAATCTGATAGTCGGATTTAATAGAACACGGACGTGGTTGGTGGGACCACAAGTTTGGTGGGACAAACGCGATGACGATGAAATTCACCATGATAGACACTTCCTCACTGTATAATGTGATTCTTGGGAGATCATGGTTACATGTGATGTCGGTCATCCTTTGAACCTTGAACCAACTATTGTGATTCCTAAGAGTTTGGGATAAAAGAAGTCAGAGGAGATCAGCTTCGGGTGAAAAATTGTTCCATGACAGCAATGAAGTGCACCTACAACATCCGAGATGCGAAGACTGTAGAGGAAGATGACAAAGACTAGGAGGTCTTGGAAGATGTCGGCAATGAACTAGCCGACGAGAGTTAGGAACAACTGAAGAAGATTCTGGTGAATGAAGGAGATAAAGAATGATTCTTTCTTCTTGGCTCTAGGTTAGCCAAAGAGGAAGAAACAAAATTAAAAGTTTTCCTTGAGGAGAATATGAAGGTGTTTGCATGGGTACTGTACAAGATGCTAGGGATTAGCCCCGAAGTCACTTGTCATAAGTTAAATGTAGACAAATCAGCAAAGCCAATGATCCATAAAGCCAAAAGGCCTACCATGGTTCATGTTGAGTCCGTGGAAGAAGAAGTGCAGAACTTTCAAGAAGCCTAAGCTATCCGAGAGGTCTATTACCTGACATGGTTGTCCAACACAGTGGTGGTTAAAAAGAAAAATGGGAAGTGGAGGGTTTGTGTGAACTTCACAAGCCTGAATAAGGTCTGTCCAAAAGACTACTTCTCTCTACCTAAGATAGACCAACTGGTTCACGCCACTTCGAAGCATGGCAGAATGAGTTTTTTAGACGCATACCGAGGTTACCACCAAATTGTGATGTATGGCCTAGATGAGAAGAAGACTGCCTTCATCACTCCTAAGAGACTCTATTGCTATAGAATCATGCCACTTTGGATTGAAGAATCCAGGGCCGACGTATCAGAGAATAGTGACTAAAATGTTTAAGCATCTTATTGGCAAGACAATAGAAGTATACATCGATAACATGGTCGTGAAAAGCAAAAAGTCATTAGACCATCTAGCCAACCTCAAAGAGGTTCAACATCCTAAGACATTTTACCTTCAACTGAATGCCTCCAAGTGTGCTTTTGGGGTGAGATCAGGAAAGTTCTTGGGATATCTGCTGACGAGAATAGTGATTGAGGCAAGTTCTAATCAAATCAAAGCTATACTTGATATGAAGAGTCCAACGATAATGAATGAAGTATAGATTCTGACAGGCAAAACGACTTTGAATTAGTTCATTAACTAAAATTTTGATAAATGTAGACCGTTCTTCCAGCTATTGAAGAAAGCCGCAGATTTTAGATGGACATAAGCTTGCAAGGTCGCCTTGGCTGACCTGAAGAAGTACTTGATCTCCCCACCTTTGCTATAAACTCTAGTTCTAAGTGAGGAGTTATTCTTATATCTTACAATAGCAGACTATGCAGTCAGTGTAGTGGCAGTTTGAGAGAATGGAGGATGTGAGACCATGAAATATCCTCTCACATGGATTGTAGAGATCCAATGAAGTGATGAACTTTGGCCTTGTATATCTGCAAAGATGAGCATGATCGGCGACACCTAACCAGGTTGGCGGCCGGAGACACTCCGATGGTAAAGTTAGTCATTTGATTGAAAGAATGAATGTATAAAAATGAAGAGTGTTTGTGTGATGTATGGAACAGAGAGAGATCCTTCTTTTATAGATATGGAATGGGCCGAATAAGCCGAACAGTTGGCCCCCTTGGTAGGCCTTATTTAGGTTAGCTCAATAAGCTGATATATATTTTTTTTCTAGCTTCCACAATTGCCCCAAATTTTTCATTGTCTTTGGTAAAAAAAATGAGAGTTTTTATCGTCGAGTTATGTTGTTCAAATAGATGTTAGGTCTCGTGACAAATAATACATTTGAAAATGAGTAACATGAATGAATGAATGACTGGATGAATGGATGTATGTATGAATGTATGTATGGATGAATGTACAAATATATGTATAACTATATGTATATAAGGGAGAGGGGTGAGTTCCAAACAAACTATATCATAAGTGAGTCTACATCAAATATCTCTGTAACGATGGGCCACTGTATTATAACCCTCAGGCAAGGGTGGAGGCCACAATATTATAACCCTTAGGCAAGGGTGGAGTGCATTGCTGTAAAAGTAAATATACGAAGAACTGCACACAAATAATGTAGATATACCGGCCACAAAAAAAGTGAAAAACTGTAAAAGCTATGAAAATGATGGCACGCAAAATATGCGAAGAACTGCCAAATGACGCATAGGTTTTGCGCAGTAGGTTTTGACGCGGCTGAATGGAGATTGAACTGCCAAGTTACCAAATTAAAAGTGCTGAGTGAGTGTAAGAGTTATTCAGTGAGTTCGGCAAGGAGCATTAAAGGAGTGTTAAGTCGATTAAATTGTACCATCACCACATTGAATTGTCATGGAATTAGTTGTGAAATTGCTTCCATTGTCGTGTTGCCCCATTGCTTTTGAAGGATAGGGGTGATTCGGAAGGAATTCATGATAGACTTGAGCCAAAATTGCCGAATGATGCGGATTGCTATAGTGGCAGGAAGACGCCAAAATTGTTGAATTTGGCATTGATCAAATGCCAGGCTAGGCAGCAAAAGTGTTGTCGGAGCTGCGATATGTGGTACTGCATATAAAATGTACAAAATATTGGTATGAAATGTACAAAATCAGACCTTACGAATGTGTTTAGAAGGCTCCAAATAGTTGGAAACGATTATTGGATCGTTTGAATCGGACTCCTAATGGCATAATTTTAGCCAAAATAGATCCGATGGCTTAGATCGGTGGAGAATTAGGCTCCGTGAAACACTGGATAATTTCTCTGACAGATGCTGCATTGGATGGCTCGGCTTGATGGCTTGCGGCTTGCAGCTTGGCAAATAATATAAGTAGGCTCGGCTTGATGGCTTGGCAAGAAATATAAGTAAAGTTGCTGCCTAGAAGATTTGAACTCATGCCATTGTGAGGAAAATTTAATACTTAACCACTTTGCTACCTCAGATCCTTGTGTATATAATTTACACATTATATATTTGAACTTGATTGTTCGGCTATGACATGAGGCAACTTAGTCGCAATGCACGCAATAATTTCATAAGTTGGTGTAAACACCCCATTTTTGACGGCCCTTACAACTTGGACGTCATCGCATGCACACCTGATGATGAGTCTATATGCTCGTCAAGTGCTTGAAGTCCTCAGCGGAATGCCACGACTTTGAGCCTTTCAAACCCTATACTCTTGTTGCCTCATTCTTGGACCAAGCCTTGGTTCTTCAAGCCTGTAGCTTCTAGTCGCCTGCCGGCCATCACTTTTTGGTTGCCGGCCACTACTGTGGCTTGCCGCCCACCAGTGATGGCTGGCCGACCAACAGTTTCTTTTGCAGATATTTTGTGCTAGCTGTTTGCACAGATGCATGCATCTTCAACCATGTGTAGGGCTGGATATTCTGGAAGAGAATTCATGCTTTCTATATATAGGAGGCCTCCCTCTCATGTTTTAAGGTTAGGAAAATTTTAGAACAAAATTTTTCCTCTCTCTCTCTATAATTCTCTCTCTTTAGCAAATTTCTACACTTTTGCTTACAAATCTTCAAACTTTGCCTATACACTCTTAACCAAACATGTTCATCTTTGAGCTGAGGTATTCTTGAGCCTTGTTGGAGCTCTAGAGGATGTGTTTGTTTGATTTTGTTGCTTAGAATTGGTTTTCCTCTTGAAATGTATAAGGCTTTGCCTATTTGCTTGCTTTAACTACTCTTTTTCTTGCGCTTTTCCAACTATTTTTGGGCTGTAAAACTTATGTATTTTTGGGCTAAAACTTGGGTCTTAAGGCCATTAAAGGTTGAGGGGTGATTCACCATTCTTTGCACCTTGTTTTGGAGGCCTTTGCCCTTGTGTTTCCCAGCCTTTTACTATCTATTTTTGAGCTATTAAACACTGATTTTAAGAGCTTTTTCAGTGGCCGAAATCATGTAGCTTGTGCTATTCTTTAGCATATTAATCTAGCCTTTTTTTAGCTAAATTCCAGCAAGTTTTGGGACTATATTATACCTGTTTTAGCACTTTTTTGGGCTATTTGTTGCATTTGAGCTTTGTTTTGCATGCTTATAGTGTAATTGTCCACATGAGTTTGGTGTTCTAGGCCTTAGACACCATCTTGTTTAAGTTGATTGCATTTATTTATGGCTTTTCATACTTGTGATCACTCTTAATCATCTCTGCAACCTCCCTCCTTTCTTAGCTTTTGTTTTGCTTTGAAAGTGGTTCAAACAACTTGTTTGTTTAAAGCATGCAATTGAGATGTCATGCTTAATGGTTTAATCTCTTAGGGGGTTTATTACCAATGGTATGATGTCTCTTTCATGCCTGAAACAACTTTTGGTTTGAGCCCTCTTTCCATAGAGGACTTAAACTCACCTTTTGGACACAATGAATTAAAGGATGGTTGGTAATCTAAAATGGAGTAATTAAAACTTGGGGACTAAAATGGTGCAAGATAATAAAAAGTGCTGTGTTCAATCGGACGTTAATTGAACATATGGAAGCTTGAGGCATTTCATACTCAATAGTGATGAAATAATTCAAGTTTCCAAGGTCACCATTTCCCTTGATCAACTTATGAAAGGAAGGGAGTTGGAGCCTTATTTTGTTGCATTTATTGAATTTGCACATTTTGGTTCATAGGCCATCATGTAACAAAATTGTTTGAGTTGGTGGTTTGTGAACCAAGTTCATTACTCCTTTGATTTGCTCATGAAAAGAAGGGGTGAGTTGTGCAAACAAACCCTTGGAAATACCCTCTGCATGCTCTGTATGTCCTCTATTGCTGCAAGGTGAACTGGGCAACAATGGCCGGCAGGTGGCCGGCATGTCACCATTGATGGCCGGCAACCCTCATCACTGGCCGGTTGGCCACTGAGGCAAAATTGAGCAATGTGTTTGTGAGGCAAAGCAGAGTTATTCTGGAAGTGGGCAACAATGTATGTGTTCTCTGTGCAACAGAGGCTCTCCATAAGCAAAATAATGGCTTTTTGGGTGGAAATCGAGTATGCGCATGAACATCCCTCGCTTCCCGAGGTAGAGTAGTTAACTTAGTACTTAATTGTTTAGCTTACTTATTTCTTTTAATTGCACTTGTGTTGTAATTATTTAATTAGTTAAAGTAGTTAGCTAGTTGTGATGTTATAATCTTTAATTAGCTAGAATAGTTAATTAATTACTTCAGTTTGTAATAATTAGTTAAGTAGTTTAGCTATTTATTCATTTGTTTTTAGCTTAGCTTTAATTAGTTAGCTAGTTAGTTCATTCAAACTCTCCTTCATGAGAGAGCAAACTTGTAATAATGTGTATGTCTTTCAACCCCACGTCCTTCTCCCTTTTATTTACTAGATTATGATGGTTAGTTTAGGGACATCATGTTTTGTTTAGCATACTTCATGCTTGCATCCATTTGTATTGCGTGCACCGAGGCTCGATACATCATACTAGCTTGCACTGTTAGTTTAACGCTTCTTTGAATATGTGCTTAGACCGCATGTATCTAATTGATTCATATGCCATACTAGTAGCTGAGCCTATTAGTTGCATATCTCATGCATTGCATTAGTTATATTGCATAGTTAGGATTATGCATCTTTTCCAACTCTTTTGTTTATTTTGGCTTGGAGTACTAGGTGAGCCTTTACTCGGTTTAGCATGTCGCATGCGTGTGATTGTTGCCATTTTTAGCATGCTTTCCATGAGGCTAATTGTTTAAGTGCTATAACTGCTTGAATGCCTGTGGTTGAAGGCTTGCTGCTTGAATTGGAATAATTTGAGTAATGTTCATATGCGATCATTTTTTAAAGTGATACATATTTCAAAACAATCTTCAAAACAAACATGAATTGAAATGTTCCAATTCTTGCAAATTTAGTTTATACTTGTGTGTGTACATCACATAATCATGCTAGCCTAATAAACTGGAACACGAGCATATAATGTAAATAAGAATCATATCACGATTAGTAGAGGCCGATCTTTGATCGGGCGAGCGAGGGTGCTCAAATTGATTCATGGCCTTCCCCTCTCGTACCTAAGTTCCCGAGTCAGGACAATCTTGGTGATGATGGACACGTGGCCTTTGGCACGAGTCATGGGTTTCCTAAATTTCCCAAAAAATATTTAGGCAGTGACTCTGTATCTGGCAAAGCAGTCCATTTTTGGTAATTTGAATCAAAATCGATTTTCCAAAAGATTTGCCGGATTTGGACTCTTTGGTGTTTATCTATTTCACATTGCACTTGTGAGATTAGATTCAGAACTGCGGGAGTTCAAACTATAGGGCTTATTTCGACTTCCAAAAAGGAACGCGGAAAAGTCGGGCTACAGTTTCTAGTGACTCTGCTGGGGAAATAGAGAACTTGACTTGAAAGTCATGATATGAAATTTTATTTACACTTATATGTTTCTTTGCATTGCATTTGCATTGGTGTGTTTAAGTCACTGTGTTTGCCATATGTTATTCTTGGACGGTTTGCTGGAGGCTTGCCTAAAAGCTTACCAAAAGGCTAACCGGTCATGGGCTCTGCCACGATGGGAACACAACCCTTGGATCTGGATTACCGTTCTACCGTTTGATCCTCCTTTCATTTCTCGGTGTTAGGTGCGAGAGGTATATTAGGTAGTCATGCTGAGGTACCCTTTTTGACCATTTGGCCTAGTTGCATAACGAAAGCTGTAGAGACTGTTCCAAACTAGGACATAATGCTCACTAGAATGCAGGATTGCGTGAAACCGCAATTGTTTGAATAGTGAACCCTAGCTCCTGACGAAACTAGGACAGCGTAACTCTACCTCCTCATAGGGGTGTTTTGGCTCTCACTTAACTGGCATGTGCTTTACAATGAAACTGTACAGGAATGTGCATATTAGTTGCAAGTTAGGTATCAGTTTTGGGGGCAGAATTCAGTATTGAGTGCAGTCCTACAGCTTTGATTTTATCTATGTGCTGTTAACATCTGAGCCGCGGTGCTGTACGGTTTCTAATTACTGCTTTGTTTTTGCAAGGTAGTATAACACTATAGCTTCGGACAGTTCGGATGTCCCCCAAGAGCTCTGAACCTGTGTCAAAAGGCTTTGCAAAAACGAAGATCTTGTTAGGGGACAGCCCGTGTTTACTTCACTTTCGCTAGTTACTAGATGGAGGAGAGTAAGGCAGAGTTTATCGGTTCAATTTCTACAACAGTCACCCCTCACTTCACCTGCATCTAGTCGGGCTCAGTTTTCTACGTCCAGTCCAGTATGAGATCATTCGTCCATTCCGATGGCACAATATCCCCCAGTTAGCATGGAGGACCTAATCCATCACTTTCAACAAACAGTTGAAACCATGCAACAAGACGCTGCTCATCAGGCTGAGGTCACAGCCTGTCAGGCTGAGGTAATAAACAGGCTACAACAACAACAACCACAGCCGGCAGTAGCGTCTGCATCCCATGCACCTCCTATGGGTATCCCAGCACGCGGAGCCACTGCCTATGTTGAGAATCAGAGCAATCCGACAGAGCCAATCCCACAATAAGCCTCCAAAGCATCTATGTATCAAACTGAGGCTCCATTTGAATTCGAGGTTGACCCGACTGTGCTTAAGGTCAACAAACTGGAGAAGCTCTTCAAGTGAGCACAGGGTGTTAACTCTATTTCTGATATAGAAGATGAGTATACCGACTCTGCAGTGACATTGCCGGACTGGTTCAAAATGCCACACATCGATCGATTCGATGGTTCTAGAGATCCCGTGGTTCATCTTCGGCTGTTTTCAGACATTCTGCGGCTGATGAGCCTGACCATGTTGCAGAAGCTCTCACTTTTTGGCCGGACTATGTCAGGAATAGAAACTAAATGGTATGCAAAGTTAGAGGATGCTGTAAGGTAGAGTTGGGAGGAGATGGTTGACGCCTTCGTTACACAATACTCGTATAACACCCAAATCGAAGTCACAACTTGTTATCTTGAAGCAATGTATCAGGAGCTGAAGGAAGGCTTTTCAGAATTTGTGATGAGGTAGAGGGCCAAGGCTTTAATGATGACCACATGACCTTTTGAGAAAGATCAGATAAGGATGGTAGTCCACAATCTGCACGGGAAATTATTGTAAAAAATGATCGTCCTCCCTCTGTTCACTTTCACTGAGCTCCATGAGATGGGAGTTTAGATTGAAGACGCCATGAAACAAGGGCTACTTAATGATGAGAAAGAATAGGCCAAGAGTCCTTTTGTCTGCAGTTCCAATGCAACCACCAGTGGTAGCACAGTTGCGCGGCCGTCTAATATGAGTGTTGTCACCACCACAACCAAGATCTCCAATCCCTTTGCCTATACAGCACCACAAACTTCAACCAACCTTGCCTAATCCCAGAGGACCTTTACCCCACTTTACATGCCTTTATCTCAAGCAATGAAGGTGTTGATAAAAAAGGGGCACCTTAAGCCATTAGAGCCTCACCCACTACCCGATCCTCTCTCAGCTAAACATAACCCAGCCAAGTACTGTGCTTTCCACCAGCAGTACGGTCACGACACCGACCAATGCTTCAGACTGCGTCATGTGATTCAAGACCTCATTGACAATAACGTGATTACACCATCCCCAAAAGAAAATGTGACCACAAACCCTCTCTTGGCCCACAATCAAGTTCCCCCACCTCACAACCTAAACCTAATCCACACTCTGGCCATCTCCTACGACCCCAGCATATATATTACCCTTTCCCACCTACCCAGATTGACGATGTTTATTCCTGAAAGCATAGATTTATGCATGATGGACACGTCCGCACTTCAACCTAAGCCTGTGGTGATGACAGTTATAGTACGAAGGAGGTTGGCCTTAAAGGAAAGTACAAGTCTGTTGCCTGAGTGCTCTGAGGACTTGTTTGAGGGGGTGTGCAATCCAAGCTACTACATTATGCCAATTGATCAATTCAAGCCAAAAATGGTATTGGTAACTATAGTGGAGGTCAATGTGGTTAGGGAGGATGGCCCGGGCCAAGGGTTGGATGATCTGGCAGAGCTAGAGAAGGACTTAGACAACCTGTAATTCTTCGACGAACAAGATCAAAGGGATGTACAGATTGACTAGTTCGATTTGAGTAGATCAATGGACGACTCTCGGTGGTTGAGTGATGAACCTGACAGGGAGGATGGAACTAAAACAAAACCAGAGGAAAAGAAAGTAAGAATTGCTGAAGTGGCTGGAATGGCCGATAAAAAGGGAAAACTACCGGAGAACACCGGTGTGGAAAATTTGGCTCAGGAACTGGGCACTGTGAGCACTGTGAACACAGAACAGGAAGATACGCTGAAGCAGCTTGTACGGGAGAGGGTTGAAGACAACCAGAAAGCTGTAATGACCCAACACCCTACGAGGATACTTGTGAGATGAAAGTGATACAAACGAAGCTGGACAATTTTTTGTCGGCTGCCGGAGGTGTATGGTAGGAGGATGGCGATCTACTTCTAGCTCACACCAACAAAGACTAGGGTGAGTGCCTTCCAGATAACACGTGGTACGCTGAAGAGATTGACCACATGACAAGAAGTGGGCGGTATTTCAAGCCACCGCACTTAGATCAAGTTGAGGCCTCTAGGAAAGATAGAGAGGTTGAGAAATAGAAAGAGAAGCAGCTGGAAGAAGAAGTAATTTTGAAGCAACTGAAGAAGATCCAAGCTGACATCTCAATCTGGGGTCAGCTTATGGCCTCCTAGGTACATCAACAGGCTGTATTATCAGCAATGGACAAAGCTAAGTTGTCCATTGACAATACCCCTGAATAGCTTGTGAGATTGGTTTTCCCAGGTGGTGTCTGGCCAACCCTAATCTTTTTTGATAAAGAACTGTCGCTGGAAGGCGTAGCTCATAACAAACCCCGTACATATCTGTTGAGTACAGACAAAAATAGGTATCGATTGTGCTGATAGACACCGATTTTGCTATCAACGTTTGTCCTTCTCGCACAGCTTATGCCATCGGCCTTAGACTGGCAAACTTTGTGCCTACAGCCCAAGTAATTCGGACATATGATAATACCAGTAGGGAGGTTATGGGCACAATACAAATCAGAGTCCATGTGGGCCCAACTCAGCATGATATCGAGTTCTATGTCCTAGATGTCCCGGCCACCTTCAACTTACTGCTTGGAAGGCCCTGGTTACACCTTGTGAAAGCAGTCTCCTATACTCTCCACCAAATGTTGAAATACACTCATGGAAAAGGAGTGGTGATTGTTTTTGAGAATTCGTCTATCCATCCTCCGCCAGGGGTAACTACACCGGTGTTGGAGATCGTTCATGGCGAGGAGGATGTATTCCTCTTAGGGTTTATGCTGGCTGAGGCCTGGGTAGTGCAGACCATCTTGGCAGTAGATGAGGGCATGTGTGTCAGCGTCCAGTCTGTTTATTTGATGAATAAACTACAACATGTGCTAGGAATGGAACTTGGAAGAAGTGACCGGAAGGGTGTCACAGCATTGGCCGATGTGCCGCATAATCTGCATGTCTTTGGTCTGGGATATGTACCCACCAAAAAGGATTGAGCTAGGAAAATAGAAGAGATAGCAGGTAGAGCCAGAGCCAAGAAGGCTGGGAAACAATGTGAGCTCATTCACAAGCTAATTCGGGGAACGCTGAATGGCCAATTTGTTCGAGAGGGTGAAGACTTCCCCGTTTGCGGTTTTCCCGAGCCCTGGATGAATTTTGCGAAGTAGCGTGTTCCTGGTTTCAAAATCTTCTTTGATCTATAGTTACAAGATAGTGATGCTGAGGAAAAAGCTAAACCAAGTACTGAAGCTGAGCAAAGCATGGAAAGTGACTTAGACAATAGCGAGCTTCGAGTAGGGGCAGCACTGGCATCTCTCCTTACAGATCCTCCGGCCGACTCAGAGAGCTTGAGGGATAACCTTACCATCTCCATGATCGGGGATCAATCGGATGTGAACCCATCCAACATCATTTTGGATGCATCTGAAGAGCCATTTCTTGTCTAGCAGTTGGAGGAGGGCTACCTATCTAGTTCTGAGTTGGGTGATGAGCCATAATTTGATTCCACAGAGCTTGTGGAGTTGGAATCAGATTCTTCTGAGTTCGAGTCTAGTATTCCTGGGGGTGATAACCTAGATGCTAAGGTCTTGCCTAGGTCATCTTTTTCTTTTGCTTTTGAGTCAGTTGTAATCGTGGAGATGGATCTTATGAATGAGAAAGCTGCTAATCCTGAGTATTTCTCTATGCCACTTGTTTATTGCATTGACCAAGATTTTCAGAATTTTAATGAAAATGAAGAGAAAGGAATTCCTTTGGTTTTCAAAAACTTGATTAATCAAGAGGAGAGGTTTGCAAAACCCTGTGCTGATGAAATCATTGTTATTAACGTGGGTACTGAGAAGGATCCGCGTTTGGTCCAGATCGAGTCCACGTTATCTTCGGTGGAGCGCGAGTGCTTAGTCATTTTATTAAAAGATTTCAAAGATGTTTTTGCGTGGTCCTATGAAGACATGCCTGGAATCGATCTTGACATTGTACAGCATCAGATCCCTCTTGACCCTGAGGCCTGACCCATCGAGCAGAAGTTGTGAAGAATTCGTCCGGATTGGGCGTTGAAAATTAAAGAAGAGGTCACCAAGCATATTGAGGCAGGTTTCTTGCTAGTATCTGAATATTTGACTTGGTTGGCCAATGATGGTACAATCTGGGTGTGTGTGGACTTTCAGGATTTGAACAGAGCCAGTCTGAAGGACGACTTTTCTCTACTGCACATTGATGAATTAGTGGATTTCACTGCGGGCCATGCGTTATTATCCTTCATGGACAGGTTTTTCGACTATAACTTGATTCTGATGGTGCCCGAGGATAGAGAGAAAACTGAATTTACTACGCCATGGGGTACCTACTGCTATTGGGTTATGCCGTTTGGGCTGAAGAATGCCAGGGCTACCTGTCAAAGGGCTGCAACCACTATTCTACATGATGTGATCCATAAAGAGGTCGAGGTGTACGTGGACGACATGATTGTCAAATCCAAAGAAAGAGAGGGCCACTACACCGCCTTGAAGAAATTCTTTCAGTGGATTAGAGAATACAAGTTGAGGTTGAATCTTCAAAAGTGTACTTTCGACGTGACAGTAGGGAAAATGCTGGGCTTTTTGATCACATAGAGGGGCATTGAGGTAGATCCTTCCAAAATCAAGGCCATCCTAGAAATGCCACCACCAAGGACTGAAAAAGGAGGTACGAGGCTTTCTAGGTAAAGTGCAATTCATAAGACGGTTTATTTCCGAATTAATGTTGACTTGTAAACCATTATTTGGTTTCCTGAAGAAATGAAAGAAATTCTGATGGGATGATCGATGTCAATTCACTTTTGAGCAGATTACGCAGTACCTCCAGAATCTACCCGGGGAAGCCTTTAATTCTGTATCTGTCAGTAATAGACACAACAATGGAATGCATGCATGCTTAAGAATCTGAGGATGGGGTTGAGAAATCCATCTATTACTTGAGCAAGAAAATGCTAGATTATGAGATTCACTACACTCCGTTAGAGAAAGATTGCCTAGCCTTGGTATGGGCTACCAGGAAGTTGAGGCACTACTTGTTAGCCTACTCTGTAATTCTGGTTTTGAGATTAGATCCCATCAAATATTTCTTTGAGAAACCAGCGCTTGCGGATAGGCTAGCTCGTTGGTTGCTTCTCCTCTCTGAATTTAATCTCAAGTATGTCACCCGCAAGTCAGTCAAGGGGAGAGCTGTAGCAGAGTTCCTGGCAGATCACCCAGTAGAAGGGGATGAAGCAATGGAATACCTGTTCCCAGATGAAGCCATTCTGCAAGTTGAAGAGGAGACTTGGATAATGTACTTTGACGGAGCGTCCAATCATTACGGTTATGGGTTAGGTGTATTGCTGATAGCACCCGACGACTCCCATATACCTTTAGCCTTCAAACTCCGGTTCAAGTTGTCTAATAACGAAACAAAATATGAGGTGTGTAGCACTGGTTTGGAAGCCGCCCGGGAACTAGGGGCAAAAAGATTGGATGTTATCGAGGACTCAAACTTTGTTGTTTCTTAAGCTAATGGAGACTAGAAGGTCAAAGAAGAAAAGATGAAGGCTTATCACCAGACCCTGGACATTTTGATTCCTAGGTTTGAAAAGCTGACTTTCATGCATCTACTGAGAGAGAACAACAGGTTCGTTGATACTTTAGCAACTTTATCATCCATAGTAGACATCCCACTTAGAGTCCGGATGCGTCCGATTATCATTGAGCAGAGATACACACCGGCCTATGAAACTATCGCTACAATAGATGAAGCGCAAGACAAAAACCCTTGGTACTAAAATTTTTGGAACTTCTTGGAAAAGAAGATTTATCCACCAGGGGCAAATGCCAAGGATAAAAGGGGAATACGTCAGATAGCAGTCCAATTTATCATCTGCGGAGGTAAACTGTACAAAAGGGGTCATCTGGGAATGCACAAGTTGTATGTTGAAGAAGAGGAGTCAAAGCACCTGATGGAGGCCATCCATGGGGGAGAGTGCGGAGCGCACATGAACGGAGTGATGCTCGCCCAAAAGATTCTTAGGCAAGGTTATTACTGGCCCACTATGGAGGAGGATTGTATTGGTTTTGTTTGGCGACGCCACAAATGCCAAATTCATGCCAATTGCATGAATATCCCGCCGTCAAAATTGTACAACATGACTTCACCATGGCCTTTCTCAGTCTAGGAAATCGACGTCATCGGCTCAGTCACACCAAAAGGGTTGAATGGGCATGAATATATCTTGGTGGCAATTGATTACTTTACAAAATGGGTAGAAGCTCAGTCCTATGTAGTGTTGAAAGCATCGCATGTGGCCAAGTTCATCCGGAACAATATCATTTGCTGCTATGGAGTCCCAAATGAGATCATATCAGATAATGGCTCCCACTTCAAGAAAGAAGTGATAGACATGTTGGAGAAATATAGTGTGGCTTTTCACAAGTCATACCGGCCGCAAACCAATGAAGTCGTTGAAGCCGCCAACAAGAACATCAAGAGTATTTTGCAGAAGATAGTTGAGACCTACAAGGACTAGCCAGATAAATTATCGTTCGCATTCTGGAGCTACAGAACTTCAATCCGGACAGCTACGGGGGAAACTCCTTATTCTCTTGTCTACGGGATGGAAGCTATTCTGCTGATGGAAATAGAGGTCCCATCACTGCGAGTTATGGCTGAGTGTCAGATAGTAAAGGCGGACTAGCAACAGAGTAGATTCGAAGCGCTAATGTTGTTCGACGAGAGAAGGATGAAAGCATTGTATCATGTTCAGGGCTATCAACGCAGAATTGCTAGGGCTTTTAACAAGAAGTTTAAGTCTCGGAATCTCAAAGAGGGAGATATGGTGCTGAAAGACAACCGAGCTCCCATTCATGACCCTAGGGGCAAGTTCAGACCCAATTAGACTGGTCTTTACATTATCAAAACTATCTAGTTGTGTGGAGCTGTTATTCTCATGGACCTGGATGGCCTGGAATTTTCACAACCGATCAACATGGACAAGTTGAAGAAATACTATCCCTGAGAGGGTTGCTAGGCCAAAAACTTAGAAGGGCGACCTAGGCAAAACTTAGAGCATGAAAAATTAGAAATAAAGAAAAATTGAGCTCGCAAGGTTGAAAACCCTAAAGTGTGGCCTTGGAAAAAGTTAGAGCGTAAAAGGAGAGAGTAAATACTGGAGTGAACCAGAACCAAACTACGTAAGGATTGATTCCCATCTTCAGGATACGTAGGCAACTTTATCCTAAAGTTTGGCCGTAAACACCTCCAACACAACTGTCTTATCCATATGATTAATCAAGTCATCTTTGTCTATTCATTACCTGAGGGTTCGGTTGTTATCTTAACTTTGAGAGAAGAGCTGGTTATAATGCTGAGCAGTGTTGTTCAATCAACTGGCAATTTATGATCTTTTGATTAGGGGTTGTAAATCTTGAGGATTGATTCTGTGCGTGTCAGGTGGTGATCCTTTTCAAAAATAGTTTTGAAAAGTTTTAATAAAAGTTGATTTTGTTCAAATTTTACCTTTTATAACTTAGACCATTTTTGGACCAAAAGGAAAATTTTTAGTGCTCACAACTTTAATTTCATTGATTTCAACTTAAAGTTCTCCAACTCTCTGATATAAATCAAAGTCACTTTTATTATATCGAAAAAACTTGAAAAGAAAGGTCAAAGTAATAAACTAGGGACATAGATGAGTTAAGTGCTTCTGCATTCCTTGTTCGTGCTTGTGAAAGCTTCTAAAACCAAAGTGGGCTCGGTTTGTGCCTCATCCTTGAGCCAAGCCAAGCATTCGCCAGAAAGGGCATAACTGAAACTAGGGACAGGGGCCAGGGGCTCTCTCGTCCTCCAAGCAGTGAGGCACCTAGCCATGTGTGAACTGCTGATGGGGAACGCAACCGGGTACTCCACCCCCTCCTCTGGGTGCATCTGATCATGCCCAAATTGATGTCTAAATCGGAAGGGGAAGTAAAACACGCAGTGCATAAGGCCAATCAATTGTATGCCAGGCTGCCGAGCCATGTTGTAGCTCATTTTGGTCAGGTTAAGCCAGGGGCAACGCCAGGCTATGTCAGCAACTGACCTATTGCACATCCAGTGACACCACTATCCCTCATTCGGGAAATCCAGTAGATGGTGGCGGAGGAAATAACCTCGAGCTGAGTACTCAGGGCAAGAGTACACTACCTTCAGCTTGTTCATAAGCCACACCTGGGGAGGGATGAAAGAAAAGAGAGATGCACGTTGAGAGAAAAGTGTGAAAAGGGTTTTGAGAGAAAAATAGAGCATGAGTGCCAAGTGATGTGAGAAACACATATAAGAAAGGGTGGGAAACAATACCTGAAGAAGTAGTGGACTCCCTGCGAATTAGGTAGTCTCTCACCGATGAAAGGCGTCTAAGCCCATCAAAGTTTCGACTAGCACCAAGCCAATGCAACTCTTGCCTTCTTTCAGACCTTGGGCCACTTTGATCGATTGAATGCAAGACCCACCGAAACTAGGGCCAAGAAGGAAATGAACAAGCATACATACGCAGAGGGCATGCTGCCAAAATCCTCGCCAGAGAAGGTCGCCTCGATCACCGATGTCGAAAAAATGATAAATCAAACTAGGAATGTCCAGCTCTCCATTATGGGCCAGAGATCGAGCCTCATGCAGAGTGAGCCCACACATCCGTCCTAAAGCTTCGGCCTGGCCAAAACAGGGTTGAGGTATGATTTCCTCATTGCGTCGCGATTCCATTAGTGCCTGAAATTCTTCAATTGTTGGGCATATTTCTTGTCCCCCGAAGCTAAAGACATGTGTAATCGGGTCCCAACATTGTGCCGTGGCATGAAAGAATGGAAAACAAAGTGGAGTTCGGCTCAATGGAAAAAGTGCATTTATGCCGAAACCCCAGAAATTTACCTTTTCCATGCCGTCTAAAGTCGCAATCAAATCTAAGAGCTTTTCGGCGAAAAATGGCTCCATTTGTGAAGAAACTGCAGCTGAAATGAAGTTTTGAAGAAGAATTCACGAAGCTAGACCTTTTGTAGAAGATAAGGCAGTGAATGGAAGCCAACTATCATCAATTTAGTGATTTTCACATTTTGTGGCTAGCAGGTGGCTGGCAAGCTCCTTTTGTGGCCGGCATATGGCCAGCAGGCTTTATCTTTGGCCGGCAACCCTTTTCTCAGGTTTGTTGTCTACATGTGTACTGGGAAGTGCTGGAAGCATGTGTTTTGTTTTGGTCTTTGTGTGTTTCAAGGTCTTGTTTTAAGTTTTTTTGGTTTTAACAGGTTTGTTTACTTGTATTGAGTTGTTTTTGCTTTGTTTATCGAGTTATTTTTACTTATCGAGTTGTATGTTGCATTTTGTATTTCATTTGTTATTCGGCTCATTACCCGATTAAGAACATTATTTCAATCAAGCACTCTTGGCCAATTCGATTCCATGTCCATTTCATGCAAATATAGTGCTCATGATGCAAAAATAATAACATTTTGTATAAAAACTGCGAAGTTTTATTCCGATCATGGTTTTTACAAAAAAGGAGTACAGGTTTTCAAAGAAAAATAAAACCTATCTGAAGCTATCCAATGTGCTAATGCTACCAAACAAAAAGAAACTAAGCAAAAGTACAAAAAAATTAGCGCCAGTCGCCTCAGGCCCGAGAGGCCCTCTTCGTCCTCTTCCTCTTTCGTTGTATGAGCCCTTATTTCATCACCTCTGTGAGCACCTGTTAGAGGTGGCTTGAGGTGGGTCTGGATAAAGGTCGTGTAGTTGGCCTCTACTCTGAAATAATCAGTATCCAAGCCCACTATAAACTGTGTAACTGCATTAGCGGATAGCTTGCCTGCTGATCTCATGGACTCCGGTGGTGGCATCGGAATGATTGAGTTCGACAAGCCCACGGTCTGTCGAATGAACCGCTCACTCAGGAACTAAGCTCGACAGACTGGGCCCTCAAGTAAAATGTGGAAATGAGAAGTGGCCCAGGCCTCGGCGTACTAGTCCTGTATCCCAGTCGGCATCATAACCCAAAGCTGCCACTTGATCGGCAAATAGTGAGTGTACATATTGTTAGCTGCTGACAATTACTAAAATGTGAAGCAAAACAGTTGTAAAGCAAGAATGACTGTGTTATGTGTTACCTCATGGGCAGCTACTGTGTCGAAGTAGTGACAAAATAATGTGAAGGTCTCACGAGTCCTACGCTAACATCTGCTATCATACTATCTCGAGTAAGGAACAGTCAGTGGGAGCTCCTCCATGGGCTCTGGGGCGAGTGCTAGAAAATAAGCATAAACCCACAGCTGCAAGGGAAGTGCAATAGTATGTGATCAACACAGTATGAACAGACATAGAAAATGCAAAGCAGAAAGCAATGCATGAACAGATGTAGAAAGTGAAAAGCAGAAAGCACAGGTGTTGAACATATATGAAGCAGAAAATGTAAAGTGCAAAGAGGGAACTAAAATTCAAGCCTCCCAGGCTCACTAGCAGGCTCGAATCAGCTCTCCCCTCAGGTGGGAGGTAGAGCTCATGTAGCGATATAGGGTAGCGAGGCCAGCTCTGCCCTAATCATAGAAGCGCACCCAGGGAAGGGTCACCAGGGTGCTCAGCAGATACAAGCCCACAGTGTTTCACCTGTTCAAAAATAAGGTGGTACCGAGGACAAACATCAGAAAACCCCTGGTGTACTGCTCCATCTCCTCTACTGTCTCAGGCTCGCTCCATCGAAACTGCTCAACGAACCAGTTATATCTGACCATAGCTATCCGGTAAAAGGGTGGACACACTCCCAGTAGCTCAACCCAAGTGGCCTCCCACTCTCCCATGTCGATGTTGAAAGAGATCGGATCACCCCCTACGTTAAGCCGATGACCATGGCAAAGTCATAGGGAGTCATCGTCATCTCCTCGATAGTGGAAAAGTGGAAGGAGTTAGTGGTGTCCCACCACCTCTCCACAAGCACGCCTAGAAGAGGACGACTAACAGTGATCCGTGTCAGGCCGGAGCAAAAAAGGTCGAAGCTGGTCTCGTCCACAATGTCACGAGCCCCTACAAGGAGCTCATCGCACCAATCTCTCGCAATCGTAACCCCGCAACCCCTGAAGGCATGAGACTTCCCCTGTGGCAAAGAATAGATGAATTAGATAAGGCAGTGATGAAAGTACAGTCAGATAAAAGGCAGTGCAAGAAATACAGTAAAGGAAAGGCAGAAATGCATGAAAACAGAGTTCATGCCTCAATGGCGATGGATGAAAGGTGGGAACCCGGCTCCCTCAGTAGAAGGTCCTCCGGTACAACAAGAACGAAGTCGCTAAAGTGCCTAATGCCACCGACTAGCAAAACATGTGTCCGGGGATGGTACCTCAGTAGATCAAAAGGCCATACCCTCAATGGTAGCAGCTCTGGTTCCACCTCAGGCTCAAACTCTGCCCTGAAGTCAACCTCGATGCCCTGAGCCGCCTCGCCAGCCTCAGCAACGACCGGTTCCTTTGCCTTGACAACAGGTGAGAATACGGAGGGAAGCTCTGGAGGAGCCCCGTCATGTGGTATATCATCTGCTATCTGGAAAATGGGTGAAAAGTAGGTGCAAAGTGAAGAAAAATGAATAAAAAATGGTAAACTTGGAAAAAGTCAACCCTAGGAGAGAGAGAATGGGAGAAAAAGTCAAAGCCAGGGAAAGTTCACGAGACCCGAGAGAAACTCAAGGGGAACAAGCCTAGAAGGTTGAAATGAGGAACAAAATGTCGAAATCAAAATGCAATCAATTCAAAGTGAAGAGGATCAATAGAATTTAGTGAATAAAGTTTACGTGGGGCGTTGGAAAACGCATAAAAAGCTTGGATCTAGAGAGGGAAAGTGTCTAGAGGGAAGAATTCCGCCCTTGGGGAAGTAAGGAAATGAAGAGTCTTGGCTGGTATTTAAAACCCGAGGCAAAAAGACCAAAAAACCCCCAAATTGCCATCAGTGACCAGCAAGGCCTTTTCATGGCCGGTAGGTGGCCGATGCCCTTTCTTTGAGTCCTGATGCTGTTTTGTGTCTTTGTTTCCCAAAAAGTGCA
The DNA here is from genome assembly GCF_004153795.1 of Camellia sinensis. Lineage (NCBI taxonomy): Eukaryota > Viridiplantae > Streptophyta > Magnoliopsida > Ericales > Theaceae > Camellia > Camellia sinensis. The sequence continues at coordinate 476,133 of NW_021025624.1, read as the reverse complement.
AGGAAGGTTCATTGTTGGGTTCAGATTGTCTTTACGGGAGCTCAAAACTGTGTTTTGGCGCATGATGTTCATCGCTTGTCAACATGAATGATGTGTATCCTTTTTTAACATATTGCAATTCCTCCAAGAGGTAACTCAGAGGTTGCCGCCGTGTATCATTTTTTTTCGTTTATGTCAAAATTACGCTTTTGTTCTTTTCATTGCATCGAGTATGCATTTCACATGTGTGCATGTTGCACGTACGTCATACGTCATTTATCATTTCTACGTGGAACACGCTATCAATCATGCGTAGAATATGTTCTTATTTCATGCATAGAATATGCTTTTGATTCTTGCATAGAACATGCTTTTAATTTATCCATTATCCACCTTGCATAGAATATGCATTGTCACTGAATTCACTTGTTCACTTTGTGCATCTATCGCACCTGTTCACTTTGTACATCTATCGTACTCATTCATTTTGTGCATCTATCGCACACCCCTCTGTTGTATCTCGGGACACGTGAAACACAAACCCAAGAGGGTTATCTAGTATCTCAGGACATG
>NW_021025624.1:425919-474352 GCF_004153795.1 Camellia sinensis | reverse complement strand
GCCAGAAGGTCGAGGCTCTGCTGGAGCATCCCCATCACCGAAGCGGTCAGCTCCAGGGACTGGCGAGTGTACTCAGAAGAGGCCTGCAAAAGTGTTAGGAGTCTCAGTATCCCGCAAAATATCAAGTGAATTGGAATGAAATGACTGTGTAGAATGCAAAATGCAGTAGTACATACCAGAGGCAAGCCATAAAACCCGACTAGCTCGTGGTCTGCCAGACGGGGAGCAATGGGAATCTGGTAAGTCGCCCCACCCCACCCTCGGCATGTCATTGTCACGGGCAGTGCTGGCCAACTAGCCCCCTGTCCCCTCCGGGCTCCACTCCTGCCACGGCCCCGAGCCACCCTCGGCGCTCCTGCTCCCACTCCTGCTCTTGCTCCAGCTACCGGCGCTGCAGGTCCCCCTCTCTCAGCTCGGTGGCCACTGCTCAAAGGCCGCATGATATACGTCCTCATATACTCTGAGTAGTCGCCTATGCCTCTGAAGTGGGTCGCATCCCAGCCGATCGTATAGTCGGCCATCTGCTCGGGAGTGAACCTCTCAGTCTCCCTCATATGGTCAGGAGGGTGAACCGGGACTATCTGCTCCGGCAAACCCAGGGTCTGACGCAAGAACCGCTCGCTCCGTAACCAGGCTCGATAGACTGGGCCCTCAAGTAGAATGCGGAAGCGAGAAGTGGCCCAGGCCCCGGCGTACTGGTCCTGTATCCCTGTTGACATCATGGCCCAAGGCTGCCACATGATCTACAAATAGAGAGTGAACAGATTGTTAGTTACTGTCAATTGCTATAATGTGAATCAGAATAGTTGCAAAATTAAAATGATTATGTTTTGGGTTACCTCGTGGCCAGCCATTGTGTCGAAGTAGTGGCGAAAGAAGGTGAATGACTCGCGGTTCCTACGTTGACATCTGCCATCGTACCCCCTCGAGTAAGGAACTGCGAGGGGGCGAGTTCTAGGAAATAAGCATAAACCCGCAGCTGTAAGGAAAGTGCAATAATATGTGATCAACAATGCATGGATAGATGTAAAAAGTGCAAACTAGAAAGCATATAGCATGAACAAATGCAGAAAGTGCAAAGCAAAAAACAGAAAGCCCCTGGCATACTATTCGAAAATAAGTCCACGGTGTTCCACCTATTCGAAAATAAGGTGGTACTGAGGACAAACATCAGAAAGCCCCTGGCGTATTGCTACATCTCCTCTAATGTCTCGGGCTCGCTCTCTAGAAACTGCTTAGTGAACCAGCTATATCTGACCATAGCTGTCCGATACAAGGGTGGACGTGCACCCAATAGCTCGACCCAGGTGGCCTCACACTCCCCCATGTCGATGTTGAACAGGATCGGATCGCTTTCTACTCCGAAGCCTGTGATCATGGCGAAGTCGTAGGGAGTCATCGTTATCTCCCCGATAATGGAGAAGTGGAAGGAGTTGGTGGTGTCCCACCACCTCTCCACAAGTGCTTCCAGAAGAGGACGACTTGCGATAATCTGTGTCAGGCTAGAGCAGAAAAGGCCGAAGCCGGTCTCGTCCACAATGTCACGAACCTCGGCAGGGAGCTTGTCGTACCAATCCCTCGCAGTAGTGGCTCTGTACCCATTGAAGGCACGAGACTCCCCTTGTGGCAAATAATAGATGAATCAGATAAGGCAGTGATGAAGGTACAGTCAGATGAAAATCAGTGCCAGAAATGTAGTTTAAGGAAAGGCATAAATGCAAGAGAACAAAGTTTATACCTCAGTGGCACTGGCTGAAAGGTGAGAAACCGGCTCCCTCAGCAGGAGGTCCTCCGGTGCACTCAGAGCAAAATCGTTGAGCCGTCCGATGCCTCCGGGTGGCAATATATGTGTCCGGGGATGGTACCTCGTTGGATCAAAAGGCCGTACCCTCAATGGTAGCGGCTCTGGCTCTACCTCAAGCTCAAACTCAGCCTCGAGGTCAGCCTCAATACCCTGAGCCGGCTCGCCAGCCTCGGCAACGACCAGCTCCTCTGCCTCGGCAACATGTAGAAATATGGGGGGAAGCTCTGGAGGGGCCTCGTCATGTGGCCAATCATTTGACATTTGGAAAGTGAAAAGTAGTTGAAAAGTGAAGAAAAACGCAGAAAAGAGGGTGAACTTGGAAAAAGTCAACCCTAGGAGAGAGAAAATGTGACAAAAAGTCAAAGATGGGAAAAGTTCAGGGAACTCGAGAGAAACTCGAGGGGAATGAGCCTAAAGTGGTGAAAATGAGGAAATAAGTGTCGAAAACAAATTCCAATCAGTTCAAAAGGAAGAGAATCAAGAGGGTTTAGAGAAAAAAGTTTGCGTGGGGCATTGGAAAACACGTTAAAAGCTCGGATCTAGAGAGAAGTGTCTCGAAAGAGACAGAGGGAAGAATTTCGGACCTAGAGAAGTGAGGAAATGAGGATTCAAGGTCTATACTTAAAGACCTGAGGGTGAAAAGACCAAAAAACCCCCGCACTACCATCGATGGCTGGCAGGCCACATTGATGGTAGGCAACACTATTTGATGGCCGCTAGATGGCCAACATCCTTCCCCTATGGCTGGCAGGTGGCCGGTGGCCTTCCTCTGTCTCCTGATGATGTTTTGTGTCTTTGTTTCCTAACAAGTGCAAGAAAGGTTCACTGTTGAGTCTAGATTGTCTCTACAGAAGCTCAAAACTATACGATGTTCATCTCTTGTCAACATGAATAAGGTGTATCCTTTGTTAAACATATTGCAATTCCTCCGAGAGGTAAATCGGAAGGTGCCATTGAATGTCGCCTTTATTCATTTTATGCCTTCGTTCTCTTTTCGCCTTATATTGCTGCATAGAATATGCATTTCACATATACGTATGTTGCATTCACGTCTTGCATCAGTTATGATTCACGCATAGAATATGCTCTTGCTCTTATTTCTTTTACATAACATGCTTTTGTTTCTTACATAGAACATGCTTTCAATTAACATGGTCTGTCGGTTGTCTATCTGACATAGATTATATTTTGTGCATCTATCGTACTTGTTCATTTTGTGCATCTATCGCACTCATTCATTTTTTGCATCAATCGCACTTGTAGCTTTTGTGCATTTATCGCACACCCCTATATTATTTTTTATCTCAGGACGTGTGACTCGCGGCCCTGGGCAGATTTTATCTCGGGATGTGCGAAGTGCGAGCCCGAGCGGTTTCCTTGTATCTCAAGATCCATGAAGCGTAGCCCTAGACGTGTTTCATCTCGAGACGTGCGAAGCCTGACCCTGAGCGATTTTCTTGTATCTTAGAAATCATGACGCACGGCCCTGGGCTGGTTTTATCTCTGGACGTGTGAAGCGAGACCCCGAGGGGTTTTTCTTGTATCTCAGGACGCGTGACGCACGACCCTGGCCGGGTTTTATCTCGGGACGTGTGAAGCATGACCCTGAATGGTTTTTCTTGTATCTCAAGACGCGTGAAGCGCGGCCTTTGATGTGTTTCATCTCGGGACATGCAAAGCGCAACCCCAAGCAGTTTTTCTTGTATCCCAGGATGCATGAAGCGTGGCCTTAGGCGTGTTTTATCTCGGGATATGCGAAGCGCAGCCCTAAGCAATTTTCTTGTATCTTCGGACGCGTGACGCCCGGCCTTAGGCATGTTTCATCTCGGGATGTGCGAAGCGTGACCTCAAGTGGTTTTCTTGTATCTTAGGACAAGTGACGCGCGGCCCTGGATGTGATTATCTCAGGATGTGCGAAACACGACCCCAAGTGATTTTCTTGTATCTCAGGACACATGAAGCGCGACCTTGGGCATATTTCATCTCGGGACGTGCAAAGCGCGACCCCAAGCAGTTTTCTTGTATCTCAGGACGCATGAAGCACGGCCCTGGGCATGTTTCGTCTCGGGACGTGCGAAGCGTGACCCCGAGCAGTTTTCTTGTATATCAAGACACCTTGGGTGTGTTTTATCTCGGGACGTGCGAAGCGCGACCCCGAGCGATTTTCTTGTATCTCAGGACGCGTGAAGTGTGGCCCTGGGCATGTTTCATCTCAAGACGTGTGAGGCGCGACCTCGAGTGATTTTTCTTGTATCACAGGATGCGTGACGTGTGGCTCAGGGTGTGTTTTATCTCGGGGCACGTGAAATGCGAGCTCGAGCAATTTTCTTGTTTCTTGGGATGCGTAAAACGTGAGCCGAAACGGGTTTTCTTATTTTCTTAGGACGTGCGAAGCACGAGCCCGGGCAGGTTCTCTTGTTTCTTGGAATGCGCAAAGCTCTGTTCCGAACGATCTTTCTATTTCTTGGGTCGTGTGAAATGCGATCCCAAGCAATTTTCATTCTTCAGTTTCTCGGGACGTGTGAAGCATAACCCCAAGTGGTTTTCTCCGTTTCTCAGGATACGTGAATCGTAACCCTGAGTGGTGTTTTCTTTCCTCGTTTTGTGTTTTGGCGTGGTTGGAGTGCGGTTTTATCTTTTTGCATGGAACCTGTGTTGGTTTTAAGTTTGAAGTTGTTCATTCATATGTTCATATATTATTGTCCTGTTATTGCTTATTATATCATCTCACAAGATCATAAGTTTTCAAAATAGCTAGCTTCACATAGCGTGTGAGTCCAGCTTTCAAAGTCATTTTGTATATCATTTGCATCTTGCCCCAGAACTACGCCGGTTTGATTCCTTGCAAAGGGATACGTAGGTAGCCTACGAGCTCAACCATTTAGTTTTTGTCTTGATTGTTTGTCCAAGTCTTACAGCCTTGTCAAAATGGGTCGTCTTCGGGATTTGACATTCACTCATGTCATTTCATGACTCTGAGTTATGTGAAAGAGGGGCAACTGTAGACCCTCAATTTTTTACGGCCCTTACAACTTGGACGTCATCGCATGCACACCTGATGATGAGTCTATATGCTCGTCAAGTGCTGAAAGTCCGTAACGGAATGCCATAACTTTGAGACTTTCTGACCCTACACTCTTGTTGCCTCATTCTTGGACCAATCCTTGGTTCTTCAAGCCTGTGGCTTCTGGTTGGGCTGCCGGCCATCACTTTTTGGTTACCGGCCACTGATGTGGCTTACTGACCACCAGTTTCTTTTGCAGATATTTTGTAACAACTGTGCCAGCTGTTTGCATCGATGCATGCATTGCATCTGCCCCCACGTGTAGGGTTGGATGTTTTTGAGGAGAATTCATGTTTTCTATATATAAGAGGCCTCCTTCTCATGTTTTAAGGTCAGGAAAATTTTAGAACAAAATTTTTCTTCTCTCTACAATTCTCTCTCTCTCTCTCTCTCTCTAGCAAATTTCTACACTTTGTAGCTCGACTTTCTTCGCGCCCCCTTTCAGAGAACTCGAATTAGTCCTACAGTTTAGACTCCTGTCATGTTTCTGAATCTAATCTCACCAAGTGCAATGTGAGACTGATAAACACCAAAGAGTCCAATCTGGCAAATCATTTTGGAAAATCAGATTTTTGAATCAAATAATGCCAAAACTGGACTGCTTTGCCAGATTACAGAGTCGCCACCTAAATATTTTGTTTTAGGGAAATTTAGGAAAGCCTGACTCGTCCAAAGGCCACGTGTCCGTTATCACCAAAGTTGCCTCGGCTCGGGGAACTTGGGTACGAGAGGGGAAGGTCCTGAAATGAGCACCCCCGCTTGCCTGATTAAAGATCGGTCTCTACTATCATGATATGGTGTTTTATAAACCTCATGTGTTCTTATTCTAGTTATTAGCTAACTTTTCTATGTGACGCATACAAGCTAGTATAGACTAAGTCGCAAGACTTGGAACGAATTCAACTCATGTTTGTTTTTGAAAATGGTTTGAATTTGCCACCCTCAAGTGGGCTAAAACGCGGATTTGCCATCAAACATGATGGGCTTAAAACATGATGATTTGCCACTTCGCAAAGTGGGTTTAAAACGCACATTTGTTGAATTGTTCTAATTCAAGCAACCAAGCCTTCATCCACAGACATTCATGTAGTTAAGCATTTAAGCAAATAGCATCATGGCAAACATGCTATCATGGCAACATCCACATCTCATGCGATATGCTAAAGGGTAAAAGCTTACCGAGTACTCCAAGCGAAAACAAAAGCTAGTTAGAAAGAATGCATGATCCTAACTATACAAAATGACTAATGCAGCACATGTAATATGAGATTAATAGGCTCAGCTATCTAATCATGGCATTTGCAACACTTTGATAGCATGCTTTGAAACACGTATTCAAAGAAGTGTATTGAAATTGAGATACAGTTTGAATGATGTGCCGAGCCTTGGTGCATGCAAGACAAATGAATGATGCAAACATGCAAGCATAAGATATGCTAATTGAAAACGTCCCTAATCTAACCATCGAAAGTGGGTAAATAAAAGGGAGAGCGACGCAAGGTTGGAAAACATGCACACACGTACGCACACTTATTACAACATTATGCCCTCTCGAAGGAGGGTCCGAATGAATTAGCTAAGCTACACTAAGCTAAGCTAAACTAATCAAACCAATCTAATTAAACTAATTAGACTAATTATTACAACACTTTAACTAATTAGCAAACTAGTTAAGCAAATGTATACTAACTAATCATGCAAGAACAATGAACTATGCTGCCTCAGCTCTGCTTTCGGAAATGTAGGATGCATGCACTCGGTTCTCGCCTCGAAAAGCCATCCGATTTGCTCTTGAGAGGCTCTGTTTGTAGGGTTGACTACACTCCAGAACCTTCTGCTCCAAGTTACCAAATCAATGTTGAGGATTGCACCAGTGGCCTGCCGGCCATGAATGCCTTCTGCCAGCCATCTGCTGGCCAAAAGTGTGCCCTGTCGGCCAAGGATAAAGCACTGCCGGCCACCAATGAGCCACTACCGGCCACTGGTGCTCTGAGTCACCACACAGCAACAGAGCACAAATAGAGGAAAAGAAAGGGTTTTCCAGGGGTATGTTTGTACTGTGCCCCTCCTTATCATCTCAAAACATCAAAGGAGTGGCACTCTTGGATTCAAAACCACCAATCAAGCATTTTCAATGCATGATGCCTAAAGATCCAAGTTGTACACTTTCAATAAATGCACAAAAACAAGACTCTAGACCACTACCTTGTCATGGATGATCAAGGGCAATGGAGACTATGGAGATTGGCTCATTTCATCACTTTGAGTATGAAATGCTCCAATCTACCTTGTGTTCAATAAAACGTCCGATTAAACACATGCAATGCAAACACAACATGCTAAACTTCCTCAAGTTTTACTTGTCATGTTTTATTTACTCATTTTCATTACCAAACCATTCTTTAACCGGTTAAGTCCAAGCCGAGAGTCCTCTAATGAGAGAGGGATCAACCAAATGATGACTTCAGACATGAGAGAGATCATGCCATTGGTTAGTAGAAACCCTTCAGAGAGAATTAAACCATTAAGCACAAGTCTCAATCTCAAGCTTAAACACCCCCTTAAGGCTAACCAACCCTCAAAGAAAAATGGTAAAGTAAATAAATGAGGGAGGTTGCAGATATTTCAGTGCTGAAATGGCACGAAAAATGATACTACAACATGCAAGCAACTCATGCACAACATGTCTAAAAGCCAAAACATCAAACTAGTGAAGAGCACTACACTATAGGCATGCAATACAAAGCTCACAAGGGACAAACAGCCCAAGCAGTCCTAAAACAGTTTAAAAGGAATCCTAAAACATGCTTGAAGTAAGCTAAAAAAGGCTAGAATGAAGGGCCAATACATAGCACAAACTAGACTATTTAGCACAATTGCACTGCAAGCATACAAAGCAAGCCACAAGTGGCTAAACCAGCTCAAAACAGAGCTAAAACTAGTCAAAATAATAGCAAAAACATGCTGAGATCAAGTCACAAAAAGCTTGAAAAAAACATGCTCACATGTTAGGCTATCTACACATGTAAACAAGACACAAGGAGGGGAGGCTACCCCCTCCTATTTTGGACCTCAAAACAATGTTTTTACCATTGAAAATCCCCTAGAATTCAGTGGTTAAAAGAGCCAAAAAAATTTGTTTTAGAAAGTTTTGAAAGGTGGCACAACAACTTAACAAACAAGCTACAAGAAGGATGGACCACCCCTAACTCCAAACAAACCTCAAACCACCATTTTAGTTCATGAAAACAAATATTTTCAGAGGTTAAAACCAGCCTCAAAACAGCATGCAAAGATGGCCAAACAAGTATTTAAATTAAACTTAAAACACAAGTGTTCTACCTCTTGAAGTCAAAATGCTATTTAGGCAACAAAGGCAAGTCAAACCAAGCCAATATCCTCTTCTAGAGCTCCAATAGGACCTCAAGCAACCTCAACACAAAGGTGATCAAAATTTCTAACCCTTCACATTCAAGAGGAAGGCTTCTATATATAGAAGATACAAAATGCCCTCAAAGAGATCCAACCATACACGTGCAAGCAGATGGCTCAACCTGTGCAAACAGTTGCCACAAAATATTAGAAAAATATCTACTGATACACTAGTGGCTGGCCGGCCATCAAATCCATGGTAGCAGTGCATAAAAAATAACTTGCCGAAAGGACCAAAACATGGTCCAAAAATGAGATAGAATTGATGCAGGGTTTGGAATGCTCAAACCTGTGGCGTTCCGCCGCGAATTTTGAGCTCTTGATGAGCAATCAAACTCGTCACAGGATGTACCTACAAGAACATCTAAGTCTTGAGGATGATAAAAAAATGGGGTGTCTACAGTTGCCCCTCTTTGACAGAACTCAGAGTCATAAAATGATGTGAGTAAATGTCAAAGCCTCGAGACAACCCATTTTGACAAGGCCTCAAGACTTAGACAAACATTCAAGATAACAATACATAGTTGCACTCATAGGCTGGGGCAAAATGGATATGATATGCACACTGCAAGAACATAACTTATGATCATGTAATGAGGCTGTAATGAAGCATTTGAATGCAAGTGTTATGCATAAAGAAAATGCCACATTTTAAGAAGACCAACGGGTATAGTAATCTCGTATACGAAAAGAAGTAAGCAAAAAGACACGCCACACGTGAGAATCACAAGCCGAACCGTACTTCATCCAGAAAGGATGTAAGAAAATTATGCAATCTTAACTGCGCCTTATGCAGGAAAGGCTAAAAGCGACTGTCGGGTACACCTGAAGGCTCAAACACATCCTAGCGCGTCACACACGAGAGGAGAAAAGGAAACGGTGTAAACACCGGAGGGTGGTATAAACATTGGAGCACGCCCCAATGTTTCTAACCAAAACAAGGCGGTATAAGTATCAAGCACAATCCCCAAACGCTTCTAACCGAAACAAGGTGGTATAAGCTTCGGGCTCACATCCCAAATGCTTCTAACTGAAGCAAGGTGGTATAAGCATTGGGCACACATCCCAAACGCTTCTAACCGAAACAAGGTGGTATATCCATCGGGCACACATCCCAAACACTTCTAACTGGGGAGTGGTATAAACATCGGGCATACGTCCCAATGTTTCTAATCAAAGAGGGTGCAAGGGACATGGATGATCTTACCTGGAATCCCTAAATGAATCGTACATACAATATCGTGCATGTAAAGAAAGACACTTAACAAGTGCAATACAATAAGAATGCATATCTCATGCGAGACGAGTGACAGTAACACAATGTTAGAGGCATGCTTCATGCACAACATGCAAGAAACAGAATAGAAGCATATTCTATGCAACGAGAACAAGAGCATATTCCAAGCGAAATAATCAACGATGCATATTCAATGCAGCATACATATTCTATACGAACATGGTGATGCATGTTCCATGCAGCAATTCAAAATGCATGTTCCAAGCAATGATAAAGAAATGCACATTTTATGCAACGACAAAAGCATGTTTGATAAAGATGACTCAAAGGCAACTTCCGATTTACCTCTCAGAAGAGTTGCAATATATCTAAAAGGATACACCTTGTTTATGTTGATGAGCGATGACCATTACGCACTAGAAATGTGATTTTGAGCTTCCGCGAAGGCATTTTGAATCAAACTTTACACACCCTTTGCATTTCTTGGAATCCAAGGACACAAAACAGAGCTAAAGATGCAAAGGAAGCTTGTGGAACCCTGCCGGCCACCTGCCAGCCACTGGTGTGCCCTGCCAGCCACCAATGCACAACTGTCGGCCATCGATGGCAAATTTAGCCAAATTTGACTTTTCACACTCGGTTCTTTAAGTACACAACTTTAGACTTCATTTCCCCACAAACCCTTGCGCGAAATTCCTTCATTTTGCTCTCTAGGCGCTCCTTCTCACTAGATCCACGCGTTCTACAAGTTTTCCAACACCCTAAAAACATTTTCTTCGCAAAAACCCTCTAGTTCTCCTCACTTTGAACCGATCAGAATTTGATCTCGACGCTTCTTTCCTCATTTCCACCATTCTAGGCTCATTCCCCTTGAGTTTCTCTCAAGGTTTGTGTACTTTTCCTGGCTTTGACTTTCTTTGACTTTTCCTCTCTCCTAGGGTTGACTTTTTCAAAGTTTCACCATTTTTTTTGCATTTTCCCTCATTTCTGCTCATTTTTGCACCTATTTCAAATGGCGGATGATGTTCCTCATGATGGGGCTCTCCCCGAGCTTCCTCTAGTAGACTTCGAGGCAGACTTTGAGGCCGAGCCAGAGGTCAAGCTGGAGCCATTACCGCTGAGTATACGCCCCTTCGATCCAGCGAGGAATCATCCTCAGACTCACATAGTGCCCACCGCAAGAGGCATCAAATCCTTCACTAACTTTGCTGAGGATGTGCCAGACGACTTCCTATTGAGAGAGCCAGTGTCTCATTTGTCGGCCATCGCTGTAGAGGTATGAAAACTATCTTTTCTGCAGTATTACCCTTAACTATATACATTTCTTGCACTGTTTTGATCTGATTGCATCTCATGCACTACTTTGATCTGACTGTATCTCATATATTACTACTTTATATTTAACTGTACTTCATTACCTGATCTGATTACATTCCATGCGTTACCACATGATGAATTCTGTTCATTCAGAGGCTATGGCACAACGACTGCTCGACACTGGTACGACGAGCTCCTAGTTGGAGTTCGTGACAATATTGATGAGACAGGCTTCGGTATTTTCTACTCCAACTTGAGTCAGGTTGTAGCGAGCCGTCCTCTTTTAGGGGCTCTAGTGGAGAGGTGGTGGGACACCACCAACTCCTTCCATTTCTCCACCATGGGGGAGATAACGATAACCCCTTACGGCTTTGCCATGATCACCGGCTTTGGCGTAGGGGGTGATCTGATCCCTCTCTACCCAGACATGGGGAAGTGGGAGCCAGCATGGGTCGCGCTGCTAGGGGCACATCCACCGACACTCCGATCAGGTATGGTCTGGTATAGCTGGTTTGAGGAGCAGTTCAGAGGGATTGAGCTCGAGACGATCGAGGCGACAGAGCATTACGCCAGAGGCTTTCTCATGTTCCTTTTCAGTACTACCTTGCTTTCGAATAGGTGGAATACCGTGGGCCTATATCTGTTGAGCGCCTTGGTAGTGCTCCATCGAGTTCAGTTCTATGATTGGGGCAGAGCCAGCCTCACCACTTTGTACGGATACATGAGCTCGACTTCTTGCATCAGTGGGAGCTTGATTGGAGGCTACTGGTGAGCTTGGGAGGTGCACTGCTTAGTTCCCCTTTTTCACTTTACATTTTCTTCTTAGCATTTCTTGCTTTACATTTGTCTAACATATGTATTTTATGTTCTGCATTCTCTGCATCTGCTCATGCACTGTATGCTTTCTGCTTCACATTTTCTGCATCTGCTCATACTGTTTTGATTTCACTTTTCCTGCAGCTATGGGTGTACGCAAACTTCCTGGCTCTTGCTCCAGAGCTTATAGAGGAGGTTCCAGCGATAGTCCCACTTTCTTGGGTATACGACGGCTTGCTTCGCCGTAGGACCCGGGATAGCTTCATGTTTTTTCGCTAGTATTTCGATGTGGTTGCGGCGCATGAGGTAACCAAATAATAATGCTGTCTTACTTTTCAATCCATTTGAATCCACACATTAACACTTAACAGCAACTAATCATTTGTTCATTTCCATTTCAGATCACATGGTAGCCCTGGGTCGTGATACTGTCAGGGCTTCGAGCCCAGTATGATACAGCTCGGGTTATTACTTGCCATCACATTCTCCTCGAGGGCCCGATTTGTCGCGCCTGGTTCTTGGGCGAGCGCTTCGCGCGCCAGACTTTGGGCCTGCCTGCCCCATTCATACCGATGGCGCCTCCAGTATCCATGAGAGCGACGCACAAACTGTCTGTCGAGGAGGTGATCCAGTTCATGGTAGGGTTAGAGGCGGATTACTTCCGTATAGAGGGCGATTATGCGACCTTCATCCAAACACACCTAATGCCGCCTCTGACCGGCGTTCGCTGGGGGACGAGGGAGTGAGAGCTCCAACTACGGGAGAGAGAGTGACAGAGGGGCCAGGGCGACTAGGTCTCATGGCAAGAGAGATTCTGGGGCTAGACAGAGGACTGGGTGGCCAGAGCTGCCTACTACACTGACTTGCTGGCGACCCATAGGGGAGACTTACCGGATTCCCATTGAGCCTACACTAGCTGGTCACGAGCTTGTCGGAGTTCGAGGCCTGACCTCGGTATGTACCATACTTTACATGTTGCACATTTAATTCATTTCAGTTATGCTTTATAGACGGCTGATCATCTCAACACATTTACAGGCATCCATAGAGTACACCGGGCAAGCTTTCGAGCTAGCAACTTCTCTGATGGGGATGGTTCAGACGAGCATGAACCTGCTCAGCCTCTACAGGATTCCGATAATTTCTTTCAGTTTACACTTCATGTCATGAAATTTCCTACTAATACATTAGCATTTCAACTATAATATGTTCCACACTATACTGATCTGATACATTGCATTAAAACACTACATAGATACACTGCTCCCATACACTGCATACAACACTACACTCATATTTGCATCTGATACACACCACAACTAATGTATTTTGACAAATTGCCCTTTTCAGATCCCTTTTCAAATCCCAGCCCCACTGGACGCCCCAGCGGGAGCTGCAGCAGGACCTTCAGTACCTCTTCCAGCAACAGGAAGGAGAGGGAGACAGACCATGACACGTAGCCGAGGTAGAGCTAGGGGCATCTGCGGCGAGAGTGGCCCCTTAGAGTTGGTTCTGGACGAGGATGATGATGAGATGAGTGAAGATGAGGGTGAGGCAGTGAGTGTACAGTCAGAGTCATTTGAGGACGAAGACGACGACGCCAGCTCAGATTCTACTAGTGGTGAGGCCGTAGAGGCTGAGGAGGGCTCTAGGTTAGACTCTGATTTGAATTTAGACAGTGGCGCCGATGGAGACAATGCTTCAGAGTCCGCTCCACCAAGAAAGAGGACGAAGAGGGCCTCTCGAGCATGAGATAGCTGGCGCTAATCTAGATGTTTTGCTTAGTTTTCTTTTTACTAGTAGTATTGGCACTTTGAATAGTTCAGACGAGTTTTATTTCTTTAAAAACTTGTACTCTTTTGCAAAAAGTGACCATGATTGGAATGAAAATAGCTTTTGATTAAAAAGTGTAATATTTTTTATTCTGAGCATTACATACCATCACATAGCATAAAAAGGAATGAGTTTGGCCTTGTTTGAAAAATGCGCATTCAATTAGCATTGTCTTAATCAGGTAATGAACTGGCCGACAACTAAAATAACAAACAGAGTAAAACAACTCGATAAACAAAACAACTCAACAATCAATACAAATACAACTCGATAAGAAAAACAAGGACTTGACAAACAACATAAATACAACTCAATAAACAAAACCCTGATGGACATAACTCAAATAAGCATGCTTAAGCTCAAAGAGACTCAAAACAAGACCTCAAAAGACGCGAATAACAGAATACGAATGTTGCAAGGAATTGAATCTTCACAAAGGAGATCAGTGAGTTTGAAAGAAAGGTTGTCGGCCATGAAGGATGGCCTGTCGGCAATCATTTCCCCTCTGCCAGTCATCAATGAGCCCTGTCGGCCATCGATGTGTAGAACCTCCGAAATGTTGACACCTGGCCTCCACTCACTGCCTTATCTTCTACAAAAGCTCCAGCTTCGTGGTTTCTTCATTCCAACTCTATTTTTGCCCCACATAGAGCCATTCTTTGCTGAAAAACTCTCGGATTGGATTGCAGCTTTAGATGGCTTGAAAAAGTTGAATTTTCAGGGTTTCGGGATAAATGCACTATTCCCGTTGAGTCGTACCCCGATGTGTTTTCCGTTCCTCCATGCTGCGGCTAGATGTTGGAACCGGGTTACACATGTTGGAACTCGCTGATACCAAGACTTGCAGCTGATACATGCATTCCTGCAGAGTCACACTCTAAAAGCACATATCAAACAAGTAAGAGCCAAAACACCCCTATGGTGGGATAGGGTTTGCCTGTCCTTGTTTTGTCAGGAACTAAGGATTCGCTATGCAAGCAAATGGTTTCAAACAATCCTGTATTCAGGTGAGCAACATGTCCTAGTTTGGGACAGTCTCTATAGCTTCCGATATGTAACTAGGTCAATTGGTCAAAAAGGGTGCCTCAGCAAGACCACCTAATATACCTCTCGCTCCTAACATTGAAAAGTGAAAGAAGGATCAAACAGTACAGCTATAGTCCAGATCCAAGCATTGTGTTCCCATCGTGGCAGAGCCCGCAACCGGTCAACCTTATGGCCCACTTTTCCAACTGAGCCTCAGGCAAACCGTTTAGGAATAGTAGATGGAAAATAGTGTGACTTAGGTGCACCAATGCAAATGCAATGCAAAGAATGACATAAGTGTAAATAAAACAACATATCAGAAGTTCGAGTCAAGTCCTCTAAATTCCAAACAGAGTCACCAAAAACTGTAGCTCGACTTTTTTCACGCCCCCTTTCGGAGAGCTTGAATTGGTCCTACAGTTTGGACTCTTGTCACGGTTTTGAATCTGATCTCACAAAGTGCAATGTGAGACTGATAAACACCAAAGAGTCCAATCTGGCAAATCATTTTGGAAAATCAGATTTTTGAATCAAATAATGCCAAAACTGGACTGCTTTGCCAGATTACAGAGTCGCCACCTAAATATTTTGTTTTAGGGAAATTAAGGAAACTCTGACTCGTGCCACAGGCCACGTGTCCGTCATCACCAAAGTTGTCTCGGCTCGGGAACTTGGGTACGAAAGGGGAAGGTCCTGAAATGAGCACCCCCGCTCGCTCGATCAAAGATCGGCCTCTACTATCATGATATGATGTTTCATAAACCTCATGTGTTCTTATTCTGGTTATTAGCTAACTTTTCTATGTGACGCACACAAGCTAGTATAGACTAAGTCGCAAGACTTGGAATGAATTCAACTCATGTTTGTTTTCAAAAATGGTTTGAATTTGCCACCCTCAAGTGGGCTAAAACACGGATTTGCCATCAAACATGATGGGCTTAAAACATGATGATTTGCCACTTTGCAAAGTGGGTTTAAAATGCACATTTGTTGAATTGTTCCAATTCAAGCAACCAAGCCTTCATCCACAGGCATTCATGTAGTTAAGCATTTAAGCAAATAGCCTCATGGCAAACGTGCTATCATGGCAACATCCATATCTCACGCGATATGCTGAAGCGTAAAAGCTTATCGAGTACTCCAAGTGAAAACAAAAGCTAGTTAGAAAGAATGCATGATCCTAACTATACAAAATACCTAATGCAACACATGCAATATGAGATTAATAGGCTCGACTATCTAATCATGGCATTTGTATCACTTTGATAGCATGCTTTGAAACACGTATTCAAAGAAGTGTATTGAAATTGCGACGCAGTTTAAATGATGCATCGAGCCTTGGTGCATGCAAGACAAATGAATGATGCAAACATGCAAGCATAAGGTATGCTAATTGAAAATGTCCCTAATCTAACCATCGAAAGAGGGTAAATAAAAGGGAGAAAGACGCGGGGTTGGAAGACATGCACACACGCACGCACACTTATTACAACATTGTGCCCTCTCGAAGGAGGGTCTGAATGAATTAGCTATGCTACACTAAGCTAAGCTAAGCTAATCAAACTAATCTAATTAAACTAATTAGACTAATTATTACAAACCAAACGAATAACTAGTAAACTAATTACTAATTATTACAATACTTTAACTAATTAGCAAACTAGTTAAGCAAATGTATACTAACTAATCATGCAAGAACACTGAACTACGCAGCCTCAGCTCTACTTTAGGAAATGTACGATGCATGCACTCAGTTCTCGCCCCGAAAAGCCGTCTAGTTTGCTCTTGAGAGGCTCTGTTTGCAGGGTTGACTACACTCTAGAACCTTCGGCTCCAACTTACCAAATCAATGTTGAAGATTGCACCAGTGGCCTGTCGACCAAAAGTGTGCCCTGTCGGCCAAGGATAAAGCACTGCCAGCCACCAATGAGCCACTACCGACCACTGGTGCTTTGAGTCACCACACTGCAACAGAGCACAAACAGAGGAAAATAGAGGGTTTTCCAAGGGTATGTTTGTACTGTGCCCCTCCTTATCATCTCAAAACATCAAAGGAGTGGCACTCTTGGATCCAAAACCACTAATCAAGCATTTTCAATGCATGATGCCCAAAAATCCAAGTTGTACACTTTGAATAAATGCACAAAAACAAGACTCTAGACCACTACCTTGTCATGGATGATCAAGGGCAATGGAGACTATGGAGATTGGCTCATTTCATCACTTTGAGTATGAAATGCTCCAATCTACCTTGTGTTCAATATAACATCCGATTGAACACACGCAATGCTAACACAACATGCTAAACATGTTCAATTTTTACTTGTCATGTTTTATTTACTCATTTTCATTACCAAATCATTCTTTAACCGGTTAAGTCCAAGGTGAGAGTCCTCTAATGAGAGCGGGGTCAACCAAATGATGACTTAAGACATGAGAGAGATCATGCCGTTGGTTAGTAGAAACCCTCAAGAGAGGATTAAAACCATTAAGCACAAGTCTTAATCTCAAGCTTAAACACAACCTTAAAGCTAACCAACCCTCAAAGAAAAATGGAAAAGTGAAGAAATGAGGGAAGTTGCAGATATTTCAGTGCTGAAATGGCACGAAAAATGATACTACAACATGCAAGCAACTCATGCATAACATGTCTAAAAGCCAAAACATCAAACTAGTGAAGAGCACTACACTATAGGCATACAATACAAAGCTCGCAAGGGACAAACATCCCAAAAATATCCTAATATAGTTTAAAAAGAGTCCTAAAACATGCTTGAAGTAAGCTAAAAAAGGCTAGAATGAAAGGCCAACACATAGCACAAACTAGACTATTTAGCACAATTGCACTACAAACATATAAAGCAAGCCTCAAATGGCTAAACCAGTTCAAAACAGAGCTAAAACTAGTCAAAATAATTGCAAAAACATGCTGAGATCAAGTCACAAAAGGCTAGAAAAAAACATGCTCACATGTTAGGCTATCTATACATGCAAAGAAGACACAAGGAGGGGAGGCTACCCCCTCCTATTTTGGACCTCAAAACAATGTTTTTACCACTGAAAATCCCCTGGAATTCAGTGGTTAAAAGAGCCAAAAAAATTTGTTTTAGAAAGTTTTGAAAGGTGGCACAACAACTTAACAAACAAGCTACAAGAACGATGGACCACCCCTAACTCCAAACAAACCTCAAATCACTATTTTAGTTCATGAAAACAGAGATTTTCAAAGGTTAAAACCAACCTCAAAACAGCATGCAAAGATGTCCAAACTAGTATTTAAATTAAACTTAAAACATAAGTGTTCTACCTCTTGAAGTCAAGATGCTATTTAGGCAACAAAGGCAAGTCAAACCAAGCCAATATCCACTTCTAGAGCTCAAATAGGACCTCAAGCAACCTCAACACAAAGGTGATCAAGTTTGATCAAGGGCTCACATGCAAGAGTGTAGAGAATTTAGGCTTTAAGGCTTAAAATATCAAGAGAGAGAGGATTCTAGAGAGAGAGAGAGAAATTTTTTTTGCCTTCAAAATTTCCAACCCTTCACATGCAAGAGGAAGGCTTCTATATATAGAAGATACAAAATCCCCTCCAAGAGATCCAGCCATACACGTGCAAGAAGATGGCTCAACTTGTGCAAACAGTTGGCACAAAATATCAGAAAAATATCAATTGATACACTAGTGGCTGGCAGGCCAAAATCCATGGCTGGCAGTGCATCAAAATAACATGCTGAAAGGACCAAAACATGGTCCAAAAATGACATAGAATTGATGCAGGGTTTGGAAAGCTCAAACCTGTGGCGTTCCACCGTAAATTTCGAGCTCTTGACAAGCAATTGAACTGGTCACTGGATGTACCAGCAGGAACATCCAAGTCTTGAGGACGCTCAAAAATGGGGTGTCTACACACTTTTGCTTACAAATCTTCAACCTTTGCTTACACACTCTTAACCAAACCTCTTCATCCTTGAGCTAAGGTATTCTTGAGCCTTGTTGGAACTCTAGAGGGTGTGTTTGCTTCATTTTGTTACTTGGAATTGGTTTTCCTCTTCAAAGGTATAAGGCTTTGCCTGTTTGCTTGCCTTAACTACTCTTTTTCTTGCACTTTTCCATCTGTTTTTATGTTGTAAAACTTCTATAATTTTGGGCTGAAACTTAAAGGTTGAAGGGTGGTTTACCCTTCTTTGCACCTTGTTTTGGAGGCCTTTGCCCTTATGTTTCACATCCTTTTACTATCTATTTTTGACCTTTTAAACACTGGTTTTCAGAGCTTTTTTAGTGGCCAAAATCATGTTTTGAAGTCCAAATTTGGAGGGGTTAGCCTCTCCTCCTTGTGTCTTGCTTACTAGTCTAGCTTGTGCTATGTTTTATCATACTAATCTAGCCTTTTTTAGCTCAATTCTAGCATGTTTTAAGACTATATTAGACCTATTTTAGCACTGTTTTGGGCTGTTCATTGCATTTGAGCTATGTTTTGCATGCTTATAGTGTAATTGTTCACATGAGTTTGGTGTTCTAGGCCTTAGACACCATCTTCTTTGAGTTGGTTGCATTTATTTATGGCTTTCCATACTTGTAATCACTCTTAATCATCTTTGCAACCTCCCTCCTTTCTTGGCTTTTGTTTTGCTTTGAAAGTGGTTCAAACAACTTGTTTGTTTAAAGCATGAGATTGAGATGTCATGCTTAATGGTTTAACATCTTAGGGGGTTCATTACCAATGGTATGATGTCTCTTTCATGCCTAAAACAACTTTTGGTTTGAGCCCTCTTTCCATTAGAGGACTTAAATTCACCTTTTAGACTCAATGAATTAAAGGATGGTTGGTAATCTAAAACGGAGTAATTAAAACTTGGGGACTAAAATGGTGCAAGATAATAAAAAATGTTGTGTTCAATCGGACGTTAATTGAACATATAGAAGCTTGAGTCATTTCATACTCATTAGTGATGAAATGATTCAAGTTTCTAAGGTCACTACTTCCCTTGATCAACTCATGAAAGGGAGGGGGTTGGAGTCTTATTTTGTTGCATTACGAAATTGTTTGAGTTTGTGGTTTGTGAACCAAGTTCATTACTCCTTTGACTTGCTCATGAAAATGAGGGGTGAGTTGTGCAAACAAACCCGTAAAAATACCCTGTGCATGCTCTGTTTGTGCTCTGTTGCAACAAGGTGAATTGGGCAGCAATGGCTGGCAGACCACTTTCTATGGCCGGTAGGTGGCCAATATGTCACCATTGATGGCTGACAACCCTCATCACTGGCCGGTCAGCCACTGATGCAAAATTCAACAGTGTGTTTGTGAGGCAGAGCAGAGTTATTTTGGAAGTGGGCAACAATGTATGTGTTCTCTATGCAATAAAGGCTCTCCAGAAGCAAAACAATGGCTTTTCGGGCAGAAATTGAGCATGCGCATGAACATCCCTCGCTTCTCGAGGCGGAGTAGTTAGCTTAGCACTTAATTACTTAGTTTACTTACTTCTTTTAATTGCACTTGTGTTGTAATTATTTAATTAGTTAAAGTAGTTAGCTAGTTGTGATGTTATAATCTTTAATTAGCTAGAATAGTTAATTAATTACTTCGGTTTGTAATAATTCGCTTAGCTTTAATAAGTTACCTAGTTAGTTCATTCGGACTCTCCTTCGTGAGAGCGCAAACTTGTAATAATGTGTATGTCTTCGAACCCAACGTCTTTCTCCCTTTTATTTACTAGCTTATGATGGTTAGTTTAGGGACATCATGTTTTGTTTAGCATACTTCATGCTTGCATCCATTTGTATTGCACACACCGAGGCTCGGTACATCATACTAGCTTGCATTGTTAGTTTAACGCTTCTTTGAATACGTGCTTCGACTGCATGCTATTCAATTGATTCATATGCTATATTAGTAGCCGAGCCTATTAGTTGTATATCGCATGTGTTGCATTAGTCATATTGCATAGTTAGGATCATGCATCTTTTCCAACTCTTTTGTTTATTTTGGCTTGGAGTACTAGGTGAGCCTTTACTCGCTTTAGCGAGCCCTCTTTCCATTAGAGGACTTAAATTCACCTTTTAGACTCAATGAATTAAAGGATGGTTGGTAATCTAAAACGGAGTAATTAAAACTTGGGGACTAAAATGGTGCAAGATAATAAAAAATGTTGTGTTCAATCGGACGTTAATTGAACATATGGAAGCTTGAGTCATTTCATACTCATTAGTGATGAAATGATTCAAGTTTCTATGGTCATTACTTCCTTTGATCAACTTATGAAAGGGAGGGGGTTGGAGACTTATTTTGTTGCATTACGAAATTGTTTGAGTTTGTGGTTTGTGAACCAAGTTCATTACTCCTTTGACTTGCTCATGAAAAGGAGGGGTGAGTTGTGCAAACAAACCCTTAAAAATACCCTGTGCATGCTCTGTTTGTGCTCTGTTGCAACAAGGTGAATTGGACAGCAGTGGCTGGCAGGCCACTTTCTATGGCCGGCAGGTGGCCAATATGTCACCATTGATGGCTGACAACCCTCATCACTGGCCAGTCAGCCACTGATGCAAAATTCAACAGTGTGTTTGTGAGGCAAAGCAGAGTTATTCTGGAAGTGGGCAACAATGTATGTGTTCTCTATGCAATAAAGGCTCTCCGGAAGCAAAACAATGGCTTTTCGGTCAGAAATCGAGCATGCACATGAACATCCCTCGCTTCTCGAGGCGGAGTAGTTAGCTTAGTACTTAATTGTTTAGTTTACTTACTTCTTTTAATTGCACTTGTGTTGTAATTATTTAATTAGTTAAAGTAGTTACCTAGTTGTGATGTTATAATCTTTAATTAGCTAGAATAGTTAATTACTTTGGTTTGTAATAATTCGCTTAGCTTTAATAAGTTACCTAGTTAGTTCATTCGGGCTCTACTTCGTGAGAGCGCAAACTTGTAATAATGTGTATGTCTTCCAAGCCGACGTCTTTCTCCCTTTTATTTACTAGCTTATGATGGTTAGTTTAGGGACATCATGTTTTGTTTAGCATACTTCATTCTTGCATCCATTTGTATTGTACGCACCGAGGCTCGGTACATCATACTAGCTTGCATTGTTAGTTTAACGCTTCTTTGAATACGTGCTTAGACTGCATGCTATTCAATTGATTCATATGCCATATTAGTAGCCGAGCCTATTAGTTGCATATCACATGTGTTGCATTGGTCATATTGCATAGTTAGGATCATGCATCTTTTCCAACTCTTTTGTTTATTTTGGCTTGGAGTACTAGGTGAGCCTTTACTCGCTTTAGCATGTCGCATGCGTGTGATTGTTGCCATGTTTAGTATGCTTGCCATGAGGCCAATTGTTTAAGTGTTATAACTGCTTGGATGCCTGTGAATGAAGGCTTGTTACTTGAATTGGAATAATTTGAGTAATGTTCATATGCAATCATTTTTTTAAGTGATACATGTTTCGAAACAATTTTTAAAATGAACTTGAATCAAAATGTTCCAATTCTTGCAAATTTAATCTATACTTGTGTGTGTGTGCATCACATAGTAATGCTAGCCTAATAAACCAGAACAAGAGCATATAATGTAAATAAGAATTATATCACGATTAGTAGAGGCCAATATTTGATCGGGCGACAGTGGGTGCTCAAATTCATTCATGACCTTCCCCTCACGTACCTAAGTTCTTGAGCCGGGATAATCTTAGTGATAACGGACACATGGCCTTTGGCACGAGTCATGGGTTTCCTAAATTTCTCTAAAAATATTTTGATGGCGACTTTGTATCTGGCAAAGCAGTACATTTTTGGCAATTTGATTCAAAATTGATTTTCTAAAAGATTTGTCCGATTTGGACTCTTTGGTGTTTATCTATTTCACATTGTACTTATGAGATTAGATTCAGAACTACAGGAGTCTGAACTATAGGGCTTATTTCAACTTCCGAAAGGGGGCGCGGAAAAGTTGAGCTACAGTTGGCCAACTCCAAATCTAGTCGTTTTCTCCGATGGAATAATGATGTTGCTTGGCAAACTTCAACGATCTTGTACAACTTTGTTTGGACTCCGATTTTGACGCAGTTTGTTGTGTTGGACTCATCTCAATGAATACTTCACACTGGTATGGTCAAAACTTGATTTAGATAATGTAAAAAATGTTAGTGTGCTGAAAGTTTTGGTCCGTTTCGCAATTATCAGCGAACTTTGGTTAAATTGTGACTCTTGGTTGGTGTATTTAGACTCTTTGAGCTGATACGAATCCTGTGGTAGGTTCAGATATGGATTTCGGCAAGCTAAGATTCTAGTTTGATGCCGAGATAGTAGCGTCGAGCAAGATTTCTGTGCTTCCTAGAATTAAATCACGAGAGTCGTACCGAAGAGGTAGATGAATTAATATGTGGCCAGTAGTCTTGCTAAGTAAGCAATGTTGCTGAATAATGTTGCTGAATAAACTTGATGCACGGCCGAATAATGTTCATACATAATGTTAAATTAATAATGGTGCCAAATAATCTTGTCGAGGAAAGTTGATGCACTGCTGAATAAGGTTGATGAAGTCGAATAATGTTGCCGAAGCTGAGTTGATGATATGGAAAATGATATGCCGAACAACTACCAAAGGCAAATTTAATGCTTCCGTTATTGCCGAGTGAGATGGACGAGCAGCAGTGAGCTCAATGGTGATGCCAAGTTTAGCCACCGTGTAGTTGAAATAGGCACTTGTGTGCTATATAGTCTCGGCGTCAAGCATAACTAGTTGGCGAGTTCAAGTTGGTATGTGGTCATGCTTAAGTGTGAAATATTTTCTCGGCGGCAGAATTGTAACTGCTTTGTATAATTATTTTCAGTTCGCCATGTTTCGTTAGACCATGCAATTTTATATCGTCGTGACGTGAAGGCATGTTATATGTTGCCGAGCAAGCTTTTCGTTGCCGAGATAGATGGAATGTAAGTGGAACGTAAATGGAACTTCGTTGCTGAGGAAACTTTTCATGCAAAATTGTTAATGATCATGAAATTATATTAGAGAGATAGAATGAAAAGCTTAGGGAAATATTTTAAGCCATTCAAGATATATCTACATATAGATGTATATATATGGCTACCGAATTGGTTGTATCCATCGGAGTGCCCCATAGGAAGGTAGGTGACAAAGATTAAATTATGCTAATAGTTGGTAAGATTGCCAAAACATCATAGAAATATATAAAGCTTAAATTATTGAGAATGAAAGATGTGAGCGGTTTGCTTTTGTAGTTGTGGAGCCACAAAATATAATTCCTTAATTCCTGTTAATTGTGAGCACATACATGTATATCTTCAAGAATCAATAAACTCCTGTGAAGGAATAAATAAATAATGCTAGGAGTGGGTTCGGCCGAGCAACTCTTTGTGTAATGCCAAAAAGAAGCTCCCATAAACAAAAGTGTGAAACCCAGTTTTAGAGAAAGACAACGAAGATGCAAAAGTAGACCCTGAATTCTATGATGTTTTAAACCTTTTTAATGAAGATTCCTGGTGAGCAAAAAGCTCTATTTTGTAAGCACAAACATATGTACATCCAATTCCAGAACCAATCTTACAATAATTTTTAGAGAGGAAGATCAAAAGTGTTATTAAATGTTTACTTACAAACACATGTTTGCTCTTTTCTTCATTGAACTCTTGTAGACATTTCCCACAAATGGCGCCAATTGTGAGACCATGAAATATCCTCTTACATGGATTGTAGAGATCCAACGAAGATATGAACTTTGGCCCTGTATATCTGCAAATATGAGCATAATCAGCGCCACCCAACCGGGGTTGCCAGTCGGAGACACTCCGATGGTAAAGTTAGTCATTTGATTGAAAGAATGAATGTATAAAAATGAAGAGTGTTTGTGTGCTGTGTGGAGCAGAGAGAGATCCTCCATACATTCCATGAGGTGCCTTTCTTTTATAGATGTGGAGTGGGCCGAATAAGCCCAATAGTTGGCCCCCTTGGTAGGCCTTATTTGGGTTAGCCCAATAAGCTGATATATATTTTTTTCTTGCTCCCACAGAGGAGAACAGAAGACAGTTTATTACATGAGTAAGACCTTGGCAAGTGTATAGAAGAGATACCTGCCATTAGAGAAATTGACATTGGCTCAAGTGATGGTGGCGAAGAAATTGAATCATTACTTCCAAGCTAAATTCTTCTCGACCCTTAAGGTCATACAATGAAGGAATAAAATTAACACCCCAGTCATACAAGAAGTAGAAACACTCTCCTGATGATGTACACACTGGCACCCTCCTATGATGGCAATCTATCGAAGCCCAAAAATAAGTCAACCAATTTATACTTGGAATCACATTAAAAGCATGCATATCAAGAACAACAAAATCAAAAGCAAGTCGACGATTTGCAGCCTTAATCTCACAAGAGCGGCATATTTGACCCAATGTCACTTTGCGCCTAACAGGTGTATCAACAAATAGAGGAGAATCCAACTACTCAAACTCCAACCCTAAAGTAGATGCAAAAGAAGATGAAATGAAGAAATGAGATGCACCCATATTAATCAATACATTAGCTAGGGAATTGATTAGCAAAAAGTTACCTTTCACAACAGAAGGTACTGGCAACTGCTCTGGCGTGGTAACAACATACACATGCCCAGGAGGCCTCTAATCTACCTGCTCACCCCTCGGAGTGTAGGCTTTATGAACGAACTATACTGAAGTGGCTCCTTAATTGGCCCTCAAGGCTTGAGCTGACTGTATTTTGGTGGCTCTGAGTCTACCTTAAGCTAGATGCACCAGATATGCCAACCAACTAGGGGAAAAACCTTCCCAAATGCCCGGTCTACTCACACTGATAACAGGTAGGTAGTTGCCCTCTCCTTTGGCTCTGGCTCTAAGAATGAGACAAAGATTGCACCGGTTGTTGCCCTTCTTCTTTCTGCAGGCAAGTTGGAGACTTGTGGTCCAATTGACCACACTTGAAGCATGTGAATCCACTTTGGTTACCTCTTCCCAAACTAGAACTCGGCACGGGAAAGGTGGATCTAGACTGCGAAGCCTGAGACTACTGCAGGATATAACCCCTCTGCCTTTTGTTGTCCCTCGCATCCTCTTGAGATTTTTGGCCCCTCTGCCTAGAGCCCCTCGTCTGTTCCTCCTTCGTCTGAATCACCACCTCCAAATAGGCCGCCAATTCGACAAGGCATTTACAGTCTTGAATCATAGATTCGGTAACCTTGAAAAGGGGCTTTATCCTCAATCTTTCCTCAAACTCAATGCAATGGTGTTCCTTTGTTGCCATAAGTTTCAGCGTGAACCTTGAAAAATTGGTAAAGGCCACCTCAAACTCAGCCATAGGTTTGCTCAATTGCTTGAGCTTTCGGAATTGATCTCTTGACTTCTCACTGTGGGTGGTAGAAACTTATCCTAGAAAGCATTAACAAAAGCCTCCCAAGTCAGCCTGATACGACCCTTTACAACCTTCCACTATTGACCTACGTCACGCTTAAGTTGAAAGGCTGCCAAGTTCACTCTCAAACCATCATCGTCGATGCCAAGCATTTTGAACATCTTCAACATCTACTTGAGCCACTTGTCGGCCTTTAGTGGCTCTTTTAGATTGCCCACAAACTTATCCATATTCGATTGGAAGAACTCCCTCTTCAGAAAGGATGGCCCCGTCTCTACAACATGGGCCTGGACTTGATTCTCAACTTTGAGAATGTTTGTATATTCTCACAATGCTCCTACCATGTCACGGGCTAAAGCACCCATGACTTGCTAGCCCGTTGGCTCAGCCATGTTTTCCTGACCAAAACCCTCATCTTGTGTTGAAATTTCATCCAAAATCAACATTTCTTGTCGTCGAGGCCTACTACGTTTACTACCGCCACGTTCACGTCCTGATATACTAATAAAGGTAACACTCACAATGTGCCATAACTAATTCATAGATGTCCCAATACAATGGACTACATGATAATTCACTCTACGTCAGCACTGAATCACGTATTCACAAATGAATTTCCTTTCCAAAGAATAACTGTTCCACAACATTGCCAAAGTTCCTATTTGAATTAGCAGTGATCAAGTGCTCTTCTAACGGGACTTCTAGGAATTCGTAGACATAATCAATATATTAAAAACTAAATCTAATACTTATTTAGTCACATAAGCATGTTATCACCTAGCATATCAAATATACGTCTATTACTTATCTGGCAAGACAAACCCATTGTGGTAATAACCACATCCTAGAAGCCCAAAGTACTCAAACCCAGTAAACTTTGATATCAAGTTATAATGCCCCGAAATTATAGACAACATACACTCAAAACTCTCAACAGATATACCGAAGCTTATTGACATAAATCTTTAAATCATACAACTCTGCAAGCATTTCGTAGAACTAACTTCCATTCCATTGATTTCTATGAAGTATTACAAGATTGATGTCACATCCATTAATATATTCATTAACCCTAAGTTATGAGTCTATAGCATGTGACTGATATATATATATACACACATAGAAATGGAAAGAAAAAAAAGAGAAGTTCATGCCCTAATGGCTGCATATTTTCAAAACGATTTACAACAAAAGTGGGTTTAGGCCAATACATATAAAAGCCCTAGGCTTGTACAAAAGATATTTACAAACACAAAAAAATAAAAATAAAAATAATAAATAAGCCTTCAGCTCCGAGACCTTCCCAAGTCAAGTCCTTAACGGAGGCATACCAACAGTACTTGAAAGTTTGTTTCCACATATGGTGAGCTAAAGCCTAGCAAAGATTAATTTAATATATTGTATGATGCTTAACTAAGTCATATGGTGAATGCACTTGAATGCCATTTACCAAAATGATGCATTTTCTCTTTCAAATGATGTCATGCCATGTCTTTAAACCAATTCATAAACCAATACTTTTTAGAACAGAAAACAGGGCAGTGGATACACAACACTGAAAATCTCTGGATACATGTCTGCCTGTATGCTATACAAGTACTACCAAAGCCATTTTACCTGTACTAACTAGAAGGATTGGCACCTAACCGTATGGGGATTCTGAACTTTCATCAATAACACATAGGCCAACATAGATATAACCACAACCACACCTTCTAACCAGATTCACCAAGTGTAGACACCCCATTTTTGACCGTCCCCAAGACTTGGACGCCATCGCTCGTGCACTCGATGATTGTGACTTTTTGTGCTCGTTTTAGTGCTTAAAGTCCTCGACGGAATGCCCTATCTTTGAGCCTTCAAGCCCTGTCCATTTTGTGCCTTGTTTTGGACCAAAACCTTAGTGTTTCAAGCCCAAAACCTTAAACCTTCAAGATGCAACCGCTGGTGGCCTGCCGGCCACCAATTGAGGCTGTCGGCCATCCAAGGGGCCTGCCGACCACCAATGTCTTTTTTCAAATATTTTGTTGACAGCTGTTCCAACTGTTGGCACAATTGGTCTCATCTCCATACACGTGTATTGATGGATTTTTCTCAGCCAAATGCTTGTTTATCTATATATATGGGGTCTCCTCACCCAGTTTTAAAGGTTAAAAATTTTGGAACAAAAATCTCTCTCTCTTTCTCTTTCTCTCTTGCAAATTTGTACACACTTGCCTAGTTACACTACACTTGCCTGGTTACACTACACTTTTGCATACACTACCTTAACCAAAGTTGATAATCTTTGAGCTGAGGTTCCTTGAAGCTTTCTCGGAGCTCTTGAAAGTGGTTCTGGCTTGAGTTAGTGCCTAAGATTAAGCTTTTCTTCAAAAGGTATAACATTTGCCTCTTTACTTTGCTTTAGTATACTTGTTTTCCAATATTTTCAAACTATTTTTGGGCTGTAAAAATCTCTGTTTTTTTAGGCTAAAATTATTGTTTTAGGCCATTTAAGGTTAGGGGGTGTCTCATGCTTCTTTATTACTTGCTTTTAAGGCTTTTTCACCTTTGTTTCCCATTTTCAAACTATCTTTGATGGGCTTTTTGGCACTGAGTTTTAGAGTATTTTCAGTGGGAAAAATCATGTTTTGAAGTCCAAAATTGAAGGGATTAGCTTCCCCTCCTTGTGTCTTGTTTGCTAGCCTAGTTAGCTCCATATGTTAGCTTTATTTTCTAGCCTTTTGTAGCTTAATTCTAGTATGTTTTAGGCTTTATTTTAGACTATTTTGTCTCTGTTTTTGGTTGTTTGTTGCATTTGAGTCTTTTTTTGCATGCCTTTAGTGTAATAGTCCTCACAAGCGTGGTGTTTTAGGCCTTTAGGCACCACTTGTTTGAGTTTATTGCATGTTGTAGTGCTTTTCTCACTTCATTTCAGCACTTATAATCTCTGCAATCTCCCTCATTTCTTCACTCTTTATTTTCTTTGAGGATTGTTTCAACCTTAGCATAGTTTAAGCTTGAGATTGAGGTTCATTGCTTAATGGTTTAATCCTCTTTTGAGGGTTCATTACCAACGACATGATATCTCTCTCTTGTCTTAAACTACCCCTTGTTTGACACTTCCTTCCCTTTAGAGGACTTCTGACCAATGGACTTAATTGGTTAATGAATGGAAAGGTAATTAAAATGTGTAAACAAGTTGAAACTAAAAGTGTGCAAGATAAGAAATTCGCTTTATTTTGATGTGTTCAATCGGACGTTAATTGAACATGAGGAAAATTGGGGTATTTCATACTCAAAGTGATGAAATGTGCCAAGTTTCCAAGGTCTCCATTGCCCTTGATCATGCATCATCGGGTGATGGTCTTTTTGGGACTTGTTTGTGCATTTATTAACTTGTACACCTTGGGTTCTTTGGCCATCGTGCATTGAAATTGCTTATGGTTTTGGAACCAAGTGTATCACTCATTTGAGATGTCTTGATGATAAGGAGAGATACACAGTACATACAACCTGTGAGAATGCTCACTTTTTGCCCTATTTGCTCTCTGTTGCAGCAAGAAAAGATGAGTCATCAGTGGCTGGCCGGCCACTAGTACTGGCCAGCAACCCCTCAGTGGTGGCCGGCCGGCCACCACTTCTGGCTTGCCGGCCACCAATGAATTTTAGGCAGTGTGCTTGTGAAGCATGGCAGAGTTGATCTAGAGAAGGAAACAATGCAAGGGTTGTGCAAACAAAGGCTTTCGAAGGTAGACAGTGGATATTCTTCAGGTGGAAACCGAGCATGAATAGGCCTCCCCCGCTTTCCAGGACTATTTAGCTAGTTAATTAGTTTAAATTAGCATTTAATTAGGCGTTTTTTGAAATTAATTAGTTGTAGCTAATTTGTTTATTCATTTAATTAGTTTAGATTAATTAAATTAGTTTATGTTGTAATATTTAATTAGTTTAGCCTAGTTAAATTCTTGATTAATTAGCTTAGATAGTTAGTTAATTATTCGTTCAAGTTTTGTAATAATTGGCTTAATTAGCTTAGCTTAGTTAGCTTAGCTAGCTTATTCATTCAGACTCTCCTTCGTGAGAGCGTAATGTAAGAATGTGTATGTCTTCCAACCCCACGTCTTTCTCCCTTTTATTTACTTGCTTTTGATGGTTAGATTGGGGACATGTTTCAATTAGTATACCTTATGCTTGCATCCATTCATTTTGTATTGCATGCACCGAGGCTCAGCGCATCATTCTAACTGCATTGTCGTTTAAGTACTTCTTTGAATACGTGTTTGAACGCATGTTATCGAATCAGTTCATATGCCATATTAGTAGTTAAGCCTATTAATTATATTCTTCGCATGTGTTGCATTAGACATTTGGCATAGTTAGGAATCATACATATTTTTCTAACTCATATCTTCTTAGCTTGGAGTATTGTGATTTTTTAGTGCTTTAGCATACTTGCATGAGTGTGAGTGATTGCCATATCTAGCATGGTTGCCATGAGGCTAAATGTTTACTTGTTAAACTGCTTGAATGCCTGTGGATGAAGGCTTGTTGCTTGAATTGGAACGGTTCAATGAATGTACATTTAAGCCCACTATGTTTAGTGGCAAATTCACAGTTTTATGCCCACTTTGTTAAGTGGCAAATTCACAAACTTTAAGCCCACTTGAGGTGGCAAATTCAAATCTTTTTCACAAAACAAACATGAAATTGCGTTGGTCCAATTTGAGCAAACTAGTCTATACTTGTATGCGCACATCACATAGTAAAGCCAACCTAACAATCGGAATAAGAACACATAATGTTGATAAAATTCATATCATGACTAGTAGAGGCCGATCTTTGATCGGGCGAGCGGGGGTGCTCAATTCATGACCTTCCCCTCTCGTACCTAAGTTCCCGAGCCAAGGTGACTTTGGTGATGATGGACACACACGAGTCATGGGTTTTCTAAATTTTTCTAAAATGAAACATTTAGGTGGCGACTCCGTATCTGGCAAAGTAGTCCATATTTGGCAATATTGGTTCAATATCGATTTTCCAAAAGATTTGCCGGCTTTGGACTCTTTGTTGTTCATCAATTTCACACTGTACTTGTGAGATTAGATTCAGAACCGTGGGAGTCCGAACTGTAGGGCTTATTCCGAGCTTCCAAAAGAGGGCGCAAAAAAGCTGAGCTACACAAACTTATTTACCTATTTTTCTCAAAACGATACATTTTCAATGTACAAATATGAAATGATGTTCAAATGTAAGATGTATGAGTAAATAGTTTTAATTAACCTAGTCCTCCTACAATTTCTACAATAATAAAATATACCATCTACCAATAGCCCAAAACAGATATCTCTTTACAAAAGATAAATTTCCAGGCAACACATATAATTTCATAATTCTAATATAGGAGTAACATTATCGTTCAACTCCACTTTCAAAACCAACAGATATAATCATAATATTATTTCAAAATCTCAACATCTTTCCCTTTTTCCTTAGTTCAAAACATGAATAATTAAGGATTTCCAAATACCCCCAAACAGATATTCTTTCCACAATGTACATTTTCAAAGCAATTTCCCGAATTCTCAATACTAGAAACCATTTCAAGATCATTTCAATAAATAAATAAATAAATAAAACCCTTATTTAAACCCCAAATCCAAATCAAATCCTACCCTAAATCAAATCTATAACTTTCAAAATGCTAGTCTTTTCAAAGAACACATAACAGGGTGAAATGCCATATGGAACACTAAAGAAACCCCTAACTTAAAATAAGAAGAGAAGATGAATAAAACCCCAAGGATTTGACAGAGACCATAGCTCAAACTTTTCAGATTGAAATGATCACCACGACGAGCTCTACCTCATTCCTCAAAGCATCAAGGTGGTAAGACTAATGGATTAGAGTATATGGAAGGGTTCTAGGTGAGACTTTAGAGAGAGAGAGAGAGCAAGAAATTTTGCTCAAAAAGGAAAGAAAGAGAGAGAGAGAGAGAGAGTAAAAAGGTGAAAATGAGATCTTCTCTCGCAGTTTTATACTAATAGACTTCTTGGGCGATCAAAACACTGCTCGAACGTTAGATACAGAACACTGCTTGAGTGACCAAACCATGGCTCGAGCGAAAAAACCAAATTCCCAAAACATTAACCCTACAAAACAAATCGCTTGAGTGAACTAACCACCTCATGAGGAAAGAATGGCCCCCTCTCAGAAGTTCAGTCTTGCAAAGAGACCGCTTAAACGAAGAAAAGATTGCTTAAGCGAAGAACACCTAACTTCCAGAAGTTTAGACTGCAAACTTATATTTTAGGAGAAACGAAAAACAGCTCGAGGGAACTCCACAACAAACAGACAGAATTTTCTTTGAAATACTAACTCCCAACCTATTCAAAACATAACACAACAATCCAAATAACCATTCCCAATTAGCTACAAGACCAGAAGAAGCATAGACAACAACCATAGGTGCCAGATTCTAAATCAAAGAGTAAATAAGGGTCGAATCTTAACTCAGGCTACTATAATGTCAAAAAAATCATCCAATTGTTAACCCAGTTTAGGAGTTGTTGACTTAAACAAGTTTTTCGAAAAGACAACAGTCATGTAGATGCACTAGCAAACTTAGCCTCAGCCATAAAGTCAGATTCTCCTAGAACCATTATGGTAGATTACTTATCAGCCCTAAGTGTTGAGCCCATGATCACAGAGTATAAAGTGATGTGCATTGAGTTAGGTCCAAGCTGGATGGACCTCCTTGTCAAGTTCATAAGGGATGGCAAGTTACTAGAAGATAAGAAAGAGACGCACAAGGTTAGACTCAGGTCGACAAAGTTTTACTTGTCGGCCGAAAGTCATCTCTATAGAAGATTCTTTACAGCACCACTGCTGCAATGTGTGCATCCTTCCTAGGTGGAAGACATTTTGTTTGAGATTCATGAAGGATTTTTTGGCCATCATGCATGGGGCAGATCGTTGGCCTACAGAGCTATTTCGCAAGGGTACTGGTAGCCCTTTGTACAAAAGGATGTAGAGGCATATGTCAGAAAATGCAAGAAGTGTCATAGGTATGCACCTTTGATACATCAGCCAGTCAAGGACCTGAATTCGGTATCTAGTCCTTGGATATTTGCCCAGTACGGCACGAACTTGATTGGACAATTGCCCAAAACTACTGGCTAAAGAAAGTTCATCTTAGTGGCCACTGATTACTTCACAAAATTAATGGAGGTTGAGCCATTAGCCAAAATCTGAGATGTGGATGTAAAGAATTTTATCTGGAAGAATATCATCACAAGGTTTGGAATTTCAAGAGCCATTGTGGTAGACAACAACACCTAATTCGATAGTAAATTGATTAAGAACTTCTACACCAAGTACCAGATGAAGAATTACTATTCAACCCCTAGTTTTTCACAAATCAATGGTCAAGTCGAGACATCGAACAAGACTATTCTGGGCGATACAAAGAACAGACTAGAAGTTACTAAAGGCAAGTGGATTGAAGAATTGCCTAATGTTCTACGGGTATACTGCACTATGCTGAGAAGATCAACTAGATAAACTCCTTTTGGCATGGCCTATGACACAGAGGTAGTCATACTTTTGAAAATTGGCATTCCAGGAAATATAACTTAGGTAGTGGAAAATAGAAAAAATAAAACCTTCTTAACCTAAGATCTGGATTTAATTGAAGAAAGAAAAGAACGAGCAGCACTTTGACTGAGGGCATATCAATAGAGACTTACAACAACATATAACAAAAAAGTCAATCCTAGAGAATTTAAAGTTGAAGATCTCGTCTTGAGGAAAATTGTTAGCAACAAGAAAGATCCCAGAGAGGTCAAGCTTAGCCCAAACTTGGAGGGACTGTACAAGATCATCTCGATTGCCGGCGCATGAGCATATCGACTAGAAGATTGTGATGGCAAGCAGTTGCTAAGACCATCGAACACCAGTAACTTGAAGTTTTTCTTTCATTCTTTTGATTAAATTGTAGCTCGGCTTTTTTCGCGCCCCTTTTTGGAAGTTTGAAAAGAAGCCCTATAGTTCAGACTCCAGCAGTTCTGAATCTAATCTCGCAAGTGTAATGTGAAATTGATAAACACCA
This sequence comes from Camellia sinensis, assembly GCF_004153795.1. Taxonomy (NCBI): domain Eukaryota; kingdom Viridiplantae; phylum Streptophyta; class Magnoliopsida; order Ericales; family Theaceae; genus Camellia; species Camellia sinensis. The sequence goes on along the minus strand of NW_021025624.1, from coordinate 440,356 downwards.
AAGAGTCCAAATCTGACAAATCTTTTTGGAAAATCGATGTTGAATCAAAAATGCCAAAAAAATGGACTGTTTTGCCAGATATAGAGTCACCACCTAAATATTTTATTTTTGGAAAATTTAGGTAACCCATGACTCGTGTCAAAGGCCATGTGTTCGTCATCACCGAGATTGTCTCGGCTCGGGAACTTAGGTACGAGAGGGGAAGGTCATGAATTGAGCACCTCTACTCCCCCAATCAAAGATCGGCCTCTACTAATCATGATATGATTTTTATCAACATTATATGCTCTTGTTCCAGTTATTAGGCTAGCATTTACTATGTGATGCGTGCACACAAAGTATAGACTAGATTGCTTGAATTGGAAAAATTCAATTTCATGTTTGTTTTTTGAGAAGGGTTTGATTTTTCCACTTAACAAAGTGGGCTTAAAGTTTGTGAACTTGCCACTTGACAAAGTGGGCTTAAACGTACATTCATTGAATCATTCAAATTCAAGCAACGAGCATTCATCTGCAGGCACTCAAACAGTTTAACAAGTAAGCACTTAGCCTTATGGCAAGCATGCTAGATATGGCAACATCAACATTTCATGCAAGTATGCTAAAACACCAAAAACTCACCTAGTACTCGAAGCCAAAATAAAACAAAAGAGTTAGAAAAAAAGCATGACTCCTAACTATGAAAAAATGGCTAGTGCAACGCATGCAAAAATGCAACTAAAATAGGCTTAGCTACTTAACATGTTACTTGCAACAATTTCATGCATCTAAACACATATTCAACAAGGTATTTGAAATGACAATGCAGTTAGAATGATAAACCGAGCCACGGTGCATGGAAGACAAATAAATGGACACAAACATGCGATATGCTAAATGAAACATGTCCCTAATCTAACCATCAAAAGCGGATAAATAAAAGGGAGAAAGACGTGCTGTTGGAAGACATACACATTATTACATTACGCTCTCACGAAGGAGAGTCCGAATGAATAAACTAGCTAAGCTAAACTACTTAACTAATTATTACAAAACTTGAATGAATTAACTAACTTTGAAGCAAATTAATTAAGAATTTAACTGGGCTAAGCTAATTAAATATTACAACACTGACAAACTAATTTAATTAACTACTTTAAGCTAATTAAATGAGTACAATGCAAAACTAATTAACTAACTACGTTAATTAATTAATTATGAAGCCACTAATTAAACTAGTTAACTAAATGACAAATGACTAATTTAAAATAATGTTTGCTTTCCACCCAAAGAACTAATTTAAAATAATTAAACTAGTTAACTAAATGACAAATGACTAATTAATTAAATGAGTACATGCTCGCTTTCCACCCAAAGAACATCCAATGTTTGCTCCCGAAAGCCTCTGTTGCGCAAGCCTTGCACAGTTTTCCTTCTCCAGATCAACTCTGCTATGCTTCACAAACACACTACTCAAAATTCATTGGTGGCTGGTGTGGACTCACCTTTTTCCACGCCCCGCCTTTCGGGAAGGTTTGAAAAGAAGGTTTCACAGTTCGGACTCCCGTGGTTCTAAATCTAGTCTCACAAAGTGCAATGTGAAACTGATAATCACCAATGAGTCCAAATTCAGAAAACCTTTTTGGAAAATTGATTTTAAATCAAATAATGCCAAAATTGGACTGCTTTGCCAGATACATAGTCCCCACCTAAATATTTTGTTTCAGGAAACTTTAGGAAACCCTAACTCGTGCCAAAGGCCGCATGTCTGTCATCACCAAAGTTGCCTTGGCTCAGGAACTTGGGTACGATGGGGAAAGGTGATAAAATGAGCACCCCTGCTTGCCCGATCAAAGATCGGCCTTTACTAATCATGATATGATATTTTATAAACATTATGTGCTCTTGTTCCGGTTGTTAAACTAACTTTACTATGTGATTCGCGCATACATGATAGACTAGTATGCAAGACTTGGAACAATTCAACTCATGTTTGTTTGCGAAAATGGTTTGAATTTGCCACCCTCAAGTGGGCTTAAAAATGCGAATTTGCCACGAAACATAGTGGGCTTAAAACAGGATTTGCCACAACAAAGTGGGCTTAAAACTTACATTCGTTGAATCGTTCCAATTCAAACAACAAGTCTTCATCCACAGGCATTCATACACTTTAGCATTTATGCACATGGCCTCATGGCAAGCATGCGAAATATAGCAATACTGCAATCACACTCATGCAAGTATGCTAAAGCATAAAAGACTCATCGAGTACTCCAAGCCAAAACCAAACCTAGTTAGAAAGATGCATAATCCTAACTATACAAGATGCCTAATGCAATGCATGCAATGTGAAATTAATAGGCTCGGCTACTTAATCATGGTATTTGCAACACTTTGATAGCATGCTTTGAAACACGTATTCAAAGAAGTATTGAATTGATAATGCAGTTTGAATGATGCGCGCGAGCCACGGTGCATGCAAGACAAATGAATGGATGCAAGCATAAGGTATGCTGATTGAAAATGTCTCTAATTTAACCATCAAAAACGATTAAATAAAAGGGGGAAAGACGTGGGGTTGGAAGACATACACACACGCACACATACACTTATTACAATATTGTGCCCTCGCGAAGGAGGGTTCGAATAAATAAGCTAACAAGCTACACTAATTAAGCTAACTAATACAACACTTGAAATGAATTAACTAACTATTCTAAGCTAATTAATTATTACAAATCAGAATCGAATAACTAGTTACACTAACTAATTAATTACAACACTTGAATTAACTAGCTATTCTAAGCTAACTAAAGTGATTAAATAATTAACTATCTAAGCTAATTAAATATTTACGACACTTGCATGAATTGGCTACCCCTAATCAGCTAAGCAAAGCAACTAAATGGCCTCGGGGGGCAAGGGGCATATGCATGCTTGGTTGGTTTCCATCTGAAAATGTCACAGCCTCACTGCTGTAAGACTTTGTTTGCACACTTGAACACCAAAGAAACCACCAACTTCCAGAACACCTCTGCTCCTCTTTTCAATCACACTGAGCAATTTTCTTCATTGATGGCCATTTGGCTACCAATGGTGGTCGTCAGCTACCATTGGTGGCCGGTCAGCTACTGCTGGTGGCCGTCGGCCACCACTGCCCTGAACTTTCTTTTGCTGCAACAGAGGGGAAATAGAGGTAAAGCAGTGTATTCTCAAGGAGTGTTAGTACTGTTATGCTCCTTATCATCACACAAGTTCAAAAGAGTGTAACTCTTGGCCCTCAAACCATCAACCAAGCAATTTCCATGCATGATGGCTAAGGAACCAAGCTTGTACAAGCTTAATAAATGCACAACAAGACTCAAAAAGACCACCAGCCTATCATGCATGATCAAGGGTGATAGTGACCAAGGAGAGTGGCACATTTCATCACTTTTGAGTATGAAATGTCTCATTTTCCTTACATTCGAATAGACGTCTGATTTGAAAACATGCAATGCAATATGAAAGATGCTTATCTTGCCTCTTTTACTTGTTCATTTTGTTTACTCATTTTACATTATCGATTCATTCTTTAATCGATTAAGTCCATTGGTGAGTGTTCTCTAATGGAAAGAGGGCTTAAACCAAAGGTGTCTTGGGCATGAAAGAGACCTCATGCCGTTGGTAATGAACCCCCAAAGGGATTAAACCATCAAGCATAAATGTCTCAATTTTACACTTAAACAAACAAGGGGTTTAAAACCACTTGCAAAGCAAACAAAAGGGTGAAGACTTGAGGGAGATTGCAAAGATTAAAGTGCTGAAATTAAGTGCAAAACAATACTAAAACATGCTATCAACTCAAAACAATGATGAATAAAACACTAAAACATCAAGCTAGTGAAGGAATATAAAACTACAACTATGCAAAAGAAGCCTAAATTGAATTAACCAGCCCAAAACAGAGCCAAAACAGGTCAAAACAGAGGCAAAAACATGCTGGACTTAAGCCAAAATAAGCTAGAAAAAACATGCTAACTCATGAAGCTAACTAGGCATGCAAACAAGACACAAGGAGGGGAGGCTAACCCCTCCAATTTTGTACTTCAAAACAAGGTTTTTACCACTGAAAAAACTCTGAGATTCAGTGGTTAAAAGGCCCAAAAAAGTTGTTTTGAAAGTGAGGAAAGATAGCACAAAAAGCTTAACAAGCTAAGTAGCCAAAAAGGTGGACAACACCCTAACTCAAAAAGGCTCAAACCACCATTTTTAGGTCACAAAAATAGAGTTTTTACAGTTCAGAAAAAGCCTTAAAACAGTTGAAAATGATAGGAAAATAAGTATGCACAATAAGCTTAAATAAGGTAGGTGCTCTACCTTTGAAGCAAAGCACAATTTAGGCACAAATCCAAGCTTAAACCTCCTTCCAAAGCCCAAACAAGACTCCAAGGGACCTCAGCTCAATGGTGGTCAAGTTTGGTTAAGGGTTGGAATGCAAAAGTGTGGAGGAACCAGGGCCGACCTTGAGTTTTTGGGGGCCTAAGGCGAAATAATTTTTCGGGGCCTTTTAGATATTCATAAAAAATAAAAATAAAAATAACCCTGTTTGGTTTAGAATTTTCAAAAATAATTATTTGAGTTTGAAATTCGTTTTTTTTTTTATTTTTATATTTTTTGTATTTGGAAACTTCTTTTTTTTTAAATAAAACACAAATATTATAGTTTTTCAATGTATCTAAATTAGATGTATCTACAAAATAAATAAATAAAATTGCGTAAAATATTTGAAAAACCACTAAAAAACACATAAATGGGCCATAAAGAGAGAAGGAAAAAAAAAGGCCCCATAGACATATATATATATATATTTTATTTTTTTAATTGGGCTAACAACTAACACGTATAAATATTTTTTAATTGGGCCTTTTATCAATTGGGCCAAATAGAACTTTTGAGGCATTTTAAAATAGCCTAAATTAATTAAACAAAATTGGGCCATTTTGAATTTTTGATATAGTACAAGATAATGAATTTGGGGGCCTTTTTTTGGGGGCCTAGGCACAGGGCTCACTGGCCTTAGCACAGGGCCGGCTCCGGGACGAACTAGGAAATTCAGCACAAAATATCAAGTGAGAGAGAGAAAGCTAGAGAGAGAGAGAGAGAGATATTTTTGGTCTAAAATCTTTTAAACCTCAAAAATGGGGAAGGAACCCCCCTATTTATAGAAAAACAAGTCTTGAGCTTGTGAACATCTCACCATACAAGTGTATAAAGATGCAGCTCAGTGAGCAACAGCTGGTCGACAGATCATACAATGAGGGACCAATGGTCGTCGGCCACCACTGGTAGTCGACAAGCACAAGCCATGGTCAACAGATCCAAGGGCTGGCCGATAGGTCATCCTTTCTTCCAGGCGAGAGGCAACAAGCTCTTGGTCAAAAAACATGCACAAAACAAATAAGGTTTAGAGGCTCAAAGACAAGGGGTTCCATTGAGGACTTTGGGCGCTCAAAATGAACACAAACAAGCACAATCATCGAGTGCCCAAATGATGGCATCCAAGTCTTGAGGACGGTCAAAAATGCTCATTGATGTTGATTAGTGATGAATCATGCACCGAAGACACAGTTCAGAGCTTCTGCAGAGACAATTTGAGCTTAAAAATGAACTTTTCTTGCACTTTCTCGAGAACGGAGGACATAAAGCAACAGAAACACCCAATGTAGGAGCACTAGGAACCTGTTGGCCATAAGGGGAGGTTGCCGGCCACAAGTCGGCCACACCAAAATGTTGTCGGCCACCAATGATAGCTTTGGGCCATTTCGGTCTTTTTACGTCGGGTCTTTAAATACACACTCTCAAACTTCATTTCCACACACCTCCATTGCCAAAAATCCTCCCTTTCTCTCTCTAGACATTTTTTCCCTCTAGATCCATGCTTCATACACGTTTTCCAATGCCCCACAAACGTTTGATTCACTAAAACCTCTTGATTTTCTTCTTTTTGAACCGATTGGAATTTGTTTTTGGTGCTTTTTCTTGGTGTTTCACCATTTGAGGCTCGTTCCCCTCAAGTTCTTCTTGGGTTCAATAACCTTTTCCGGGCTTTGAATTTTTCTTCCATTTTTCTCTCTCCTAGGGTTGACTTTTGTTGACTTTTGGCATTCTCCACCCATTCTGCTCATTTTTGCCCACTTTCTCACCTCCCTTCCAGATGGTAGACGACATTCCCCATGACGGAGCTTCTCCAGGGATGGAGGCAGATCCCGAGTATGTACCATTACCACCCAGGGTTCGACTATTTGACCCGGAGACATATCATCCTGAGCTGCATGTGCTACCGCCCGATACTATTCGTCATTTCAGAGGTTTTGCACGAGTCGCGCCAGAGGATCTCTTGCTACGAGAGCCAGAGTCTCATTTATCCTACGGCGCCACCGAGGTATACACTGTCTTCTTACATTTTCCATAATGTACCTTGCATTTCTTGCATAGATCACGCTTACGCTGTCTTTCATCTGTTTATCTCAAACACATTCTTGCGCTGTACAAAACAAGGAGTGGTGGTAAATATTGGAACATGTCCAAATGCTTTTAACCAAAATAGGGAGTAGTGGTAAACATCAGAACACGTCCAAATGCTTTTAACCAAAACAGGGTGTGGTGATAAACATCGGAACACGTCCAAATGCTTTTAACCAAAACAGGGTGTGGTGATAAACATCGGAACACGTCCAAATGCTTTTAACCAAAACAGGGTGTGGTGATAAACATCGGAACACGTCCAAATGCTTTTAACCAAAACAGGGTGTGGTGATAAACATCGGAACACGTCCAAATGCTTTTAACCAAAACAGGGTGTGGTGATAAACATCGGAACACGTCCAAATGCTTTTAACCAAAACAGGGTGTGGTGATAAACATCGGAACACGTCCAAATGCTTTTAACCAAAACAGGGTGTGGTGATAAACATCGGAACACGTCCAAATGCTTTTAACCAAAACAGGGTGTGGTGATAAACATCGGAACACGTCCAAATGCTTTTAACCAAAACAGGGTGTGGTGATAAACATCGGAACACGTCCAAATGCTTTTAACCAAAACAGGGTGTGGTGATAAACATCGGAACACGTCCAAATGCTTTTAACCAAAACAGGGTGTGGTGATAAACATCGGAACACGTCCAAATGCTTTTAACCAAAACAGGGTGTGGTGATAAACATCGGAACACGTCCAAATGCTTTTAACCAAAACAGGGTGTGGTGATAAACATCGGAACACGTCCAAATGCTTTTAACCAAAACAGGGTGTGGTGATAAACATCGGAACACGTCCAAATGCTTTTAACCAAAACAGGGTGTGGTGATAAACATCGGAACACGTCCAAATGCTTTTAACCAAAACAGGGTGTGGTGATAAACATCGGAACACGTCCAAATGCTTTTAACCAAAACAGGGTGTGGTGATAAACATCGGAACACGTCCAAATGCTTTTAACCAAAACAGGGTGTGGTGATAAACATCGGAACACGTCCAAATGCTTTTAACCAAAACAGGGTGTGGTGATAAACATCGGAACACGTCCAAATGCTTTTAACCAAAACAGGGTGTGGTGATAAACATCGGAACACGTCCAAATGCTTTTAACCAAAACAGGGTGTGGTGATAAACATCGGAACACGTCCAAATGCTTTTAACCAAAACAGGGTGTGGTGATAAACATCGGAACACGTCCAAATGCTTTTAACCAAAACAGGGTGTGGTGATAAACATCGGAACACGTCCAAATGCTTTTAACCAAAACAGGGTGTGGTGATAAACATCGGAACACGTCCAAATGCTTTTAACCAAAACAGGGTGTGGTGATAAACATCGGAACACGTCCAAATGCTTTTAACCAAAACAGGGTGTGGTGATAAACATCGGAACACGTCCAAATGCTTTTAACCAAAACAGGGTGTGGTGATAAACATCGGAACACGTCCAAATGCTTTTAACCAAAACAGGGTGTGGTGATAAACATCGGAACACGTCCAAATGCTTTTAACCAAAACAGGGTGTGGTGATAAACATCGGAACACGTCCAAATGCTTTTAACCAAAACAGGGTGTGGTGATAAACATCGGAACACGTCCAAATGCTTTTAACCAAAACAGGGTGTGGTGATAAACATCGGAACACGTCCAAATGCTTTTAACCAAAACAGGGTGTGGTGATAAACATCGGAACACGTCCAAATGCTTTTAACCAAAACAGGGTGTGGTGATAAACATCGGAACACGTCCAAATGCTTTTAACCAAAACAGGGTGTGGTGATAAACATCGGAACACGTCCAAATGCTTTTAACCAAAACAGGGTGTGGTGATAAACATCGGAACACGTCCAAATGCTTTTAACCAAAACAGGGTGTGGTGATAAACATCGGAACACGTCCAAATGCTTTTAACCAAAACAGGGTGTGGTGATAAACATCGGAACACGTCCAAATGCTTTTAACCAAAACAGGGTGTGGTGATAAACATCGGAACACGTCCAAATGCTTTTAACCAAAACAGGGTGTGGTGATAAACATCGGGTTTTATGCTAATTGGTCCTTATTATGAATGTGATTATGTGTTTGATATGATTTTGTGTGCCATTTTGTGAGAATATGTGGTTTTGAATTTCTATCTGTTCACCGTAGGAATATCTGTTTGATTATCTGCTTTGGAATTTAAATTGAAGGCATTATCGGCCACAGAAACTGAAATTGATTGCGCCATTATGATTGGCGAAATTTTTAGAGCCTACGGTGAAATTTAATTGGAAATTGATTCGAATGAAATTAATTAGATTAAATTAAGGATATAGTGCCCAATTATTTAAATGTTATAATTTTGATTAGTGGGGCTTTTATTTAAAGGGGCATATACACTCTCATTTGTTTCTTTGAGCTCAAAATCTGTGTTATACATTTCTGAGGGTGAGAAGGCCGGCTATAGAGAGAGAGAAAGAGAGAGAGAGAGAGAGAGAGAGAGGAGAATTGTGCAATTTTGCTCAAGAAGCTTGGTGATCTTGAAGGCACACTCAAGAATTTACCATAAATTGTGAGAATTAAGGCTCCTAGGTGAGTAATCAACCATTGAATCATGGATTTTAGTTTGTAAATTGTGTATTCAAGCTAGTTAGGTAATCAAGAGTGAGAATTGAAATGAAATTGAGTTGATCATGTTGAATTGAAGGTCGATGTATGCATGCATGTAGGAAATTGCTATGAATTTCCATGTTTGGGCATAGAGTATGTAATCCCTGTTGATTTTTGATTGAGGTCCATGTATTTGATCATCTCTTCACCAATTAAGTTGAGAATAATGAGTGTCTCCCACATGCAAGTACAAACCATGGAGGTGTCGGTCTTGAATGTTTGAATTTAATGTGTTGGTGACGAGTTTGGGTCAATTTGAGCCATGCATGTGTTTGATTCATGGAATTGAGCTTCATAATGTTATAATTTAGTGTTTGTACCATGTTAGTACATGTATATGTGGAGTTTGAGCTGAAATCATGCATTTAGAGCTTTTGAATATCAAGTTGAAGCTCAAGAACATGTTCTGGAAAACCCAAAATTTTTTATGTCCGCTCGAGCGGGGGAACTGCCGCTCAAGCGGGAATTACGAGCTCCTAGTATTTTCTGTAGACTTGATGTCCGCTCGAGCGGGGAAGTTCACACTCGAGCGGGGAGCTATGTAGACTGAGTGCGTGCTCGAGTGTCTGAGTGCGCGCTCGAGCGTCTGAGTGCTCGCTCGAGCGTAAATTTGATGCATCCAGCACTTTTGCAGACCTCATGGGTCTGCTCGAGTGGGAAAGTCCACGCTCGAGCGGGGACTCTGTTTCTGAAAATTTTGGAAGGTGCATTCTGTGTTTCGTTTTCCGTTCTCTTTCACTTCTAAGTACTCTTAGGCATGCATTAAGCATTGTAAATGAATTAAAGGGATAAGAATAAAGCCTAAGGAGGAATATGTGAATTAAAGAACGAATTGAATCATTTGTGGCCTGTATGTGTTATGTGATGTGTAGGGTCAAGCTCCAAGGCAAACTAACCAACCGATCACTGTGAGTAATATCTTGACAAAGATATCTGAAATATGTTGTTGTCCAATTGCTTACTTCTATGTTTATAAGTTTGTTAATTTGATTGGTGGACAATGTTTGCTATGCCAAATGAATGGGCCAAAGGCCAGTTTGACATGTAAGTATGAATGGGCCAAAGGCCAGTTTGACATGAAAGTATGAGTGGGCCGAAGGCCTGTTTCACATGAAAGTATGAATGGGCTGAAGGACAGTTTGACATGAAAGTATGAGTGGGCCGAAGGCCAGTTTGACATGAGTGAATGAATGAATGGGTCGAAGGCCAGTCTGACATAAATGAACGAATGGGCCAGAGGCCAATATGATTTGAACGAATGAATGAATGGGTCAGAGGCCAGTATGATCTGAATAAAAGAATGAATGGGCCAGAGGCCAGTCTAACATGAATGGAAGACAAATGGGCCGAATGCCAGTTTGACATGAATGGATTGGGCCCGAGGCCGTCCGAAGTGTTTGGAACCGAAGTCACTTGATATATAACTATTTATATACTAGATAGAAATATGAATTGGGCCTAAGGCCGTCCGACGTATATTGTTGCAATGCAACTTCTTCAATTGATATTATTCACTGGGCTTTCGCTCACGCTCATTCATGTGTTTGTAGGTGAGCCAAGAGAGGTTCAGACCCAGCCTCAGTGAAGTCTGTGTAGAACAACCAAGGTTTTGGAGAGTCAGCTCTTGCGTCTCACGCACAAGACTTGTCTTCGCCCTTTTGTTATGTATTTATAGTTTGTCATGTTGGCGAAGACTTTGAATCTGTTGTATATAGTTTTCATGGGTTGACTTAGACTTAAATGATCCTGTCTGTACAGAATCTTATGTTACTATACTTTCTGTTATGAGTTATTAAAATGTATGTGTATGGTTTGTTATGACGTGCCATGTAAGCACAGCTCTATGGACAAAGTTTTAAATGTTGCTTCCATTTGGCCCCTTTACTCTGATGAGTTATGTTTGTTTTGATTTGAGGCCGTAGGTAATCCCATGATTACTGACCGGTTATGGCCTAAACCTATAGGGGCGGGTTCGGTTCCTGACAAAAGGAGCCCTTTAGAGCCTATCATATGCGATAACGATGATGGGACCAGCGAGACAGAGGAGGCTGTAGGTCAGCACGCCGAGTTATCTGAGAGCAGAGACAATGATGCTGGCTCAGGTTCTGCTAGTGGAGATGATGCTGAGCCAGGCTCTGAGGCAGAGAGCGATGATGACTCTACTTCAGATTCTAGTTCAAAGGGAGGTACATGCAGCGGCGCTGACAAAGACAGCTCTAAGTCCGTACCTAGGAAGAAGATGAAGAGGGCCTCTCAAGACTGAGATAGCTGGCGCTGATTCATATGTTTTTCGTTAGTTTCTTTTTGCTAGTAGTGTTAGCACATTGTATATCTTAGACAGTTTTATTTTCTTTAAAAACTTGTACTCTTTTGTAAAAAAGTAACCGTGATCGGAATGAAAACCAGCTTTTTGTATGAAAAAAGTGTTGCATTTTGTATCCTGAGCACCACACGAGCACCACATTGCATAAAAACAAGATTAATGGACATTGAACATCGTATTAGCACAACCTTCTTAATCAAGTAATGAACCGACCAACACTGAACAAACATAGTAAAACAACTCGATGAACAACTAACAACAACTCGATAATCAAAACAATACAAATACAACTCGATAAGCAAAACAAATACAACTCGATAAGCAAAACAAGACAAATTCAACTCGACAAACAAATTAAAACAAAATAGCTCAACAAAGCTAACCAAAACAAGACAACACAATGCACAAAGAGCAGAACAAAACACAAGTTCTCAGCACTCTCAAAATACAGGTTGACCACAGCACAAACCAAGAGGCCATCGACCATGAACAAAGGTTATCGGCCACCAGTGGTGGCCGGTCAGCTACAAAAGGTGGCCGTCGGCCATCATCACTGGACGATTGGCCATCAGTGTGAGGGACCTCCAAATTGTTGCCACATGTCTTCCACTCAGTTCCTTATCTTCTACAAAAGCTGGGACTTCGTAATTTCTTCATCCTAGCGCTGTTTTTGCCACAAATGGAGCCATTCTTTATCGAACAACTTTCAAATTGGATTGCAACTTTAGATGGCTCGGAACAAGTGCATTTTTGGGGTTTCGGGATAAATGCACTATTCCTGTTGAGTTGCTCTCCACTGTGTTTTATGTTTCTTCACGCCGCGGTGTAGACACCCCATTTTTGACCATCCTCAAGACTCGGTTGTGCTTGCAGGTACATTCGAACACAAGTTCGATGGCTCGTTAGGTATTCAACTTTTGCGGCAGAACGTCACAGGTTCGAGCTTTCCAAACCCTATATCTTTTCTTCCCCATTCTTGGACCATGACTTGGTCCTTTCAGAATGTGTTTCTTGGTGCACTACCGGCCACCTTTTGGCCCTGTCGGCATTCACTTTGTTGCTGCCGGCCATTGATTGAGCCTGCTGGCCAGGGATGGCCAGCAGCACCCCTGTCTCAGCAGGTTTCACTCCAGATCTTTTGAGCCAGCTAGAATCCTTTTATCTGCCCTCCATACACGTGTGTGGAGGGATGGAGCTCTTGCCAAGCTTCTTGAAGAAACTTTGCATTGCTTTTCTTCTATATAAAGAGAGAGCCTCTCTCCTTAGCAGAGGTTCAGCATTTTTGAGAAGAAATATATATATCTCTCTCTATTGTTGTTCATTTGTGCCTTGAAGTCCATTTTCCTTGCACCTTTGCACTACAACACTTAGAGATACACCACCATCTTTGGGTTAAGTTCTTGGGAGGACTTTTTGAGCTCTGAAAGTGAGTTTTTGGCCCCTGAGAATGTTGGTTTCAAAGTTGATCTTCAAGGGTGAGTTTCTTCCCCTTTTTAGCACTTTTTGTACCACATTTGGGCTATCCTTGCGTATTGTTTTAGGACTTTCTTTCAACTGAAAAAAGTCTTGTATTTAAGTGCTTTTGAAGTTTGTTTCAGGTCTTTTGGCTGTTGAGGGTCTTTAACCCTCTTGTTGGCCTTGTTTGGCCTTGTTTTGAGCCATGCCTTAAGGCCTCCGAGCTAGCCATGGTTTGGCCTTATAACCACTGAAACCCAGTGGATTTTAGTGGTAGGCATGTGGTTTTGAGGCCTCAAATCAGAGGGGGTGGCCCCCTCTCTTTTGGTTTTTGTTTGCTTGCATTTTTGGCCTTCCAAAGGAGCATGCCTCTCTGTACTTTTGAGGCCTGGTTCAAGGCCTTTTTTGTGACTTTTAGGACCTGCCTTGGCTCTTTCCATGGCTAGTTTGGTCACCTTTTGCATGCATGTTGTATGTGTAGTGTAATCTCATTTGTAGCTCATCAAAATTGCATGTTTGCCTAGCTTGTGTTGAGTCCATTTCAGTAGGTTTTTGGTGATGTTTTACCATGCCTTAGATCTATTTTGGGTTGGTTTTGTCACTCCATGCATGTGCAATACACTTGTAGTGTAAATCTCATAAACTAGCTTTATATGATTCTTGCTTTAGCATGTCATCCTAGCTTATGTTCAGTCCATTTCAGCATGTATTTGGTCATCATTTGGCATGTCATGACTCTATCTTTTCCTGGTTTGGTCGTATTTTGCAAGCTCCATATACTTGTAGAACATATCTTGCTTACTAGCTTTATGTGCATGATGCTTTGACTCATCATCCTAGCATATTTTGGCTTTCCTCCAGCATGATTTTGTTCTTATTTTGAGGTGTTCTAAAACTATTTTGGGCTGCCATGGCCATGTCACTCATGCTTTGTATAGCTATAGTGTAAATGCTTAGGCTAGTCTTGGGTTTTGAGGCCCCTAGCATGCCATACATGTGATGTTTGCATGCTTTGCCGTCATTCTAAATGTTATTTTAGTCCATGAAATGAGGCCATACACTTGCATTTGACATGCCTTTAATTCCTTGAAGGCTTGGCCCTTTATGCCTCAAGAATGAACTTTTGTGCATGCCATTAAGCCTAAGCCTTTGGCTCATCATATCAGTGAATTTTTGGTCTTGTTATACCATGATGTAACTCTGTTTTATGTTGTCCAAGTCATGCCATGTTTGGTTTTAATAGGTGTAGTGCATTGCCTCTTTTGTAGCCTTGTGCTCCATATGCTTTTGGCCTTGTATTCTAGCTTGTGTTGGCTAGTGTAGACGTCCCCGAACGCCCCGGGAGGATGAGTCCCGTTCTGTTCACTTTGGGCTCACTATAGTTCGGACTCTCAAATTATCGCGGTTGTTAATATGAACCAAGGAGTCCAAATCCGGCAAATCGTTTTGGAAAACAGATTTTTAGAAAGAAGTGCCAAACATGGATTGCTTTGCCAGATATAGAGTCGCCAC
>NW_021025624.1:410738-422060 GCF_004153795.1 Camellia sinensis | reverse complement strand
TTGCTCGTAAGGTTGAAAACCCGCAAAGGGCGGCCTTGGCAAGAGTTAGAGCGTAAAAGGAGAGGTTAATACCCGAGTGTACCTTAACCGGAACTACGTAAAGCTTGATTCCCATGTTTGGGATACGTAGGCAACTTCATTCTGAAGTCCAGCCATAAACACTTCCAAATCGATTGTGTCCTTGTCCTTGCAATGGTTTTGATCATCTTTGTTTTCTCTGTACCCCAGAGTTTGGTTGTGATCGTCACTTTGAGGACTGATTACGGCGTGCTGCGGCGTTATCCAAACTCCCTACTCAGACCGAGGGTAGTTCAAGCCAGGGGGAAAATCGGGATAGAAACCGTCGTACCAAAACCGTTCCTTCCCATCCTAACCTTGTACCTGGAAAAGATCAGAAAGCCAAGGCAGCACCTGTCGATCCCTTTGCTAGTCCGTCCAGCAAAAGTCCGCAAGCCTCGAAGTATCTACCTCGAGGTCGTAGGGTCTTCCATGCCCTCTATATGCCTTTGTCAAAGGCGCTTCAGATCCTTGCTGAAAAGGGGCATCTCAAACCCCTCGAACCTCGGCCTCTCCCTAGTCGTCTTCCAGCTGGTCATGACGCTACCCAGTACTGTGCATACCATCAACAGGCCGGTCACACCACCGACAACTGCTTCTGTCTTCGCCATGAAGTGCAGGATCTGTTTGACAACGAGGTCATCCTCCCACCAAGCTTAGGAAAGTCTGTCATCACTGAGTTCGTGGACTTCAAGGATAATACAAGTATGTGATCAGGGGTTGGGCCACCTGCGGGCGGCGCTCGGTTTACTCCAGATGTGGCGTGTGGCACGCACTGTTTTAAGCATTGTGCAAATGCTAGTTTTTGTGCCTTCTGGCTTGGGTATTGAGTCAGTTTAATTGTGTTGTTTTGAGTCTGTTTCTTTGTTTTGAGTCAATCTTTTTGTTTGCGGTCTGTCTTGTTGTATCGAGTCAGTCTTCTTTTGTTAAAAGTCAGGTGATTTCGGGGGTGTTAACTTAGACATCCCTTCCTCGTTTTGTGTTTGTCTTTTTCACCCTTTGTTTTGAGTCTGTTTCTGCCATGGAGCCAGTTACGCCAGAAGATCTGAATGAAACAGTAATAATTTTCACACTTTTGTGTTTGTTTCTGCCTTGAGCCAGTTGTGCCAAAAGATCTGAATGAAACGACAGTGCTTTTCACTTATTTTTCTGTGCCTCGAAATCATTGCATTGACCTAAGTTTTTCAAAACTTTTTAAACATTGTGATGAAAACAAAGAGGAAGGAATTCCTCGAGATTTGTAAAAATTTGATCAATTGAGAGAAAGAGAGGCATGCTAAGCCCTTAATGAATGAGATCATGTTTGTTAATTTGAGTACTGGGAAGGATCCTGGCTTGATCCAGATTGGTTCTACGTTGTCTTCAGCGCGAGCGACTAGTCGCTTTCTTAATAGATTTCAAAAAATGTTTTGTGACGTCCTGCGAAGACCTGTGTGGAATCGATCTTGAGATTGTGCAGCTTAGGATCGCTCTCAGCCTCAAGACTCGACCCCTTTACTTTCAAACCTTGAACCTTAATTCAGAATGTTCAACGGTCAACTACAATGTTAGGCTTGTGTGGCTAGATTTGAAGCAACCCTTGGACTAGGGGCAAGAAAAGTTAGATCAAGAAGATTAGATGTCAACAAAAGAAGCTTGCGAAGCTAGATCAGAAGTACCCCTAGGACTAGGGGCAAAAAACGTCAGATGCGCTCGAAGAGCCAAAAGATGGATCATTCTGCAAACCAATGAAGATCGGCAAGAATGCCAAATCCCAGAATGGAGGAAAGAAGAAAGTATTACTGAAGGTCAATTGAGTTCCAGTCCACAACACTAGGGGCAAATTCAGACTCCATTGGATGGACTCCTACATCATCAGCGAACAACAACCACTCTCCTAGATTCGGGTGGCTTCGAGATCCTAAAACCATTTGACATGGACAAAGCTACACTTTTTACCCTTGAGAGGCTCGTTGGGCTGAAAACCCGGAAGGGCGACCCAGGCAAAAGTTAGAGCAAGAAAAAGAACAAAAAAGAAAAATGCAAAGAATGAAGAAAAAAATAAAAAGAAATCAAAAGATGAAAAAAAGAAGAAAAGAAATGAAAAGAATTGAAAAGAAAATAAGAACATAGCTCGCAAGGTTGAAAACCCGAAAGGGCGGCCTTGGCAAAAGTTAGAGCGCAAAAGGAGAGGTTAATACCCGAGTGTACCTTAACCTAAACTACGTAAGGCTTGATTCCCATGTTTGGGATACGTAGGCAACTTCATTCTGAAGTCCAGCCATAAACACTTCCAAATTGACCGTGTCAGTATAATGGTTTTGATTATCTATGCCTTCTCTGTATCCGAGAGTTCGGTTGTGGTCGTCACTTTGAAGACTGATTACAATGCGCTGTGGTACCATTCAAACAAGGGGCAACTTTCCGTTGCTGTGCAGTGCTCTTTAGATAAGTGGCAGTTTTTCATTATTTTGGATCTGAGGTTGTCCATCTCAAGGGTAGGTTCCGTGCTCGTTAAGCAGTGGCCATTTGCAAAAACAGTTTTTGAGAATTTTTACTGAGGTTGACTAATTTTCTCGAAAATTATCCCATTTTTCCAAAACTAGACCATTTTATTGGACCCAAAAAAAGAAAATTTTTAGTGCTCACAATCTGACTTGCATGATTTTGAATCAGAAAATCGAACAAGCATGTTAAACTAACTATCATGTTGGTCAAAATTGTTTTGTAGAAAACCAAAACAAAAAATGGTCAAAATGATGAATTAGGGGCACAGTTGAGTCAGGCTTCCTGTCTTTACCCCATCGTCAACATACTTGCCAGAAAGGGCTCTACCTACCAGAAAGGGCACAGCTGAAGCTGTCAGTAAACGGGCTGAAAACTCCGTCACCCTCCGAGTAGCGAGGTATCAAGCCAAGTGTGAAGCACGACCGGGAATGGATCAAGATATTCCACTCCTTAGTTTGGACAAATCTAATTACATCCAAACTCCCCAGTAGAACATCGTCAACCGATGTCAGCTGCAGATTTGCTACACACCCAGTTGTAGCACAACCCCTCTGTGGACTGTTGTGAGCAGAAGAAAGAGAATCAAGTAGAATGCTAGGGGCAAGAGCCCGCAACCTCCTGTTTATCCATCAACCACCCAGGGGAGGGATAAAAATGAGAGATTGAAGAATAGAGAGATGTGCGCTAAGAGAAAAAGTGAGAAAAGAGCTTTTTCAGAAAAATAGAGCCTGAGTGCTGAGCGATGTGAGAATCACAAATGAGAAAGGGTGGGAAATAATACCCAGAGAAACTGGCTTCTTGCGTACTAAGAGGTCTCTCGCCTTTGTAACACGTCTGTGTGTCGTGTCTTTTGTTTTGTTTATCTCGATTCTTTCTTTGAGTTGTTCCGAATGTGTCTCGATGTGTTTAGGTTGTTTACCTTTTTTGTTTTCTGTTGTTGAGTCTTTTTCGCTGTGTTTAATTATAGGCTTAATACCCAGTTAAAAACTAATTTCAAAATGATTTGTTTTGCGCTCAGAGTGCTGTGCCATTCTCCATATTTGTGCAAAACAGAATTTGTCCTTTCATAAAACTGCAGGGTTTGACCCAGTTCATGTGAAAACAGTAAAATCAGGACCTATCTGAAGCTATTTAGGTTCCAGGCTGCAAAGCAAAAGAAAAGAAGAAAATTTGGAGCATCTGAATGTGTTTCACCTTCAGCAAATTCCGAGACTGTATTTTAGGTGCATCTTGTCAGGCCTCACCTTTCTCTGGAGTATGAGTGTATCTCGACCCCAAGCTTAAGCCTGCTTCAAGTCAGAATGGCAATTAAAGCAGCAACAGATGTTATCTCTCGCCAATATGAACAGGGTGTCCCCTTTTGAGCTGAGCTTGTTGCCAAGTCCTCTGAGAGGTAAATCGGAGGCAGCAGAGTACATGTTTGACGCCCCTCTATTGCATAGAATGTGCACTTTCATATACACTTTTGTTACATGCATACCGCACATCGTTGTGATTTATGCATAGAATATGCCTGCTTTCGATTCCGCATAGAATATGCTTTGCTTTCCATGTTTCATAGAAAATGCCCCCATACTTGCATAGAAAATGCATTTTATCGCACTTTAATGCACTTCTCGTATCTTGCGCTGTCACGCATGTCACTTGCATTGTTATGCACACTTCATTCGTGCTATCACGCACATTATTTGCATTGTATTGCATTCTACCTATCAAGTTTCTCTCTCATTTATGCATAGTATTGTATGTACTGTTCATTCACAAGTTCCGGTTCAGTTTGACTGATACCTTTCTCCTCTCGCATTTGGCATGCGTTTGGACCTATCTTTCTCCTCTCGCGTTTGATACGCGTTTGGATGACTGCGCTTCCATGCACAATCCTTTCTTCTCTTGCGTGTGATACGCTGAGAAGTTTACCTTTCCTCTCTTTCGTGTGCTACGCTGAGAGGTTCTTCTTTTTTCGAGACACGGGGATAGGTCCTTATGTCTCTTTTTCTTTTTGAAACACGGGGTTGTCTCCTTTTGTTTTTTCTTCTCTGGTTACGAGCATTTGGAATATGTTCCAATGCTCGCGCCATTTTCGAAACACGGGAATACGTCCCTATGTTTCCTTCTTTTTCTGAGACATGGGGATACGTCCTTATGTCTCTTTTTCTTTTTGAAACACGGGGTTGTCTCCCTTTGTTTCTCCTTCTCTGGTTACGAGCATTTGGAATACATTCCAATGCTCGCGCCATTTCCGAAACACGGGGATACGTCCTTATGTCTGTTTTTCTTTTTGAAACACGGAGTTGTCTCCCTTTGTTATTCCTTCTCTGGTTACGAGCATTTGGAATACGTTCCAATGCTCGCGCCATTTCCGAAACACGGGGATACGTCCCTATGTTTCCTTCTTTTTCCGAGACACGGGGATACGTTCTTATGTCTCTTTTTCTTTTTGAAACACAAGGTTGTCTCCCTTTGTTTCCCCCTCTCTGGTTACGAGCATTTGGAATACGTTCCAATGCTCGTGCCATTTCTGAAAGATGGGGATACGTCCTTATGTTTCCTTCTTTTTCCGAGACACGGGGATACGTCCTTATGTCTCTTCTTCTTTTTGAAACACGGGGTTGTCTCCCGTTGTTTCTCCTTCTCTGGTTTGGAGCATTTGGAATACGTTCCAATGCCTGTACCATTCCAAAACAGCTGGGATACGTCCCTATGTTTCTCTCTCTGTCCCGTTCCTCACACGATTGCAGTGTGTTTGGAATTGTTTACCTCTTCTCACGATTTCAGCGTGGTTAGAGTTTTGTTCCTTCCTCACACGATTGCAGCGTGTTTGGAATCGTTTACCTCTTCTCACGATTTCAGCGTGGCTAGAGTTTTGTTCCTTCCTCACACGATTGCAGTGTGTTTGGAATTGTTTACATCTTCTCACGATTTCAGCGTGGTTAGAGTTTTGTTCCTTCCTCACACGATTGCAGTGTGTTTGGAATTGTTTACCTCTTCTCACGAATTCAGCGTGGTTAGAGTTTTGTTTCTTCCTCACCCGATTTCAGCCTGTTTGCAATTTATCTCGGGTTGTGCTGTATACACTCCTGATTGTTTGTTTTTGGACCTCCTCTCATGGTTCCAGCATGGTTGCAATATGCCCATTTGTTTTTGTATCTACTATACTATCATTGCATCGCGCTGTTTTGTGCACCTCATCGCACTATTTTGTGCATTGCATCATTGGCGCTATTTTGCGCATCGCGCTATCTTGCGTACCTCATCGCACTGTTTTTTGCATTGCATTGTTCGCGCTATTTTGCACATCGCGCTATCTTGCGCACCTTACCTGCACCTGTTAGTGCATTGTTCGCGCTATTTTGTGCACCTTATCTGCACTTGTTAGTGCATTTCATTGTTTTGTAACCCCTTATTAACATGCCCTGTTACGCAGGTTATGTGCGCTATTACACACTTATTATCTTAACTTGCGCTGTTACGCAGGTTATATGCGCTGTTATGCACTTGTTTTCTTATCTTGCGCTGTTATGCATGCTTATTTCTTTAACTTGCGCTATTACGCATGTTTTATTCCTTAAACTTGCGCTGTTACGCATGTTTATTTCTTTTAACTTGCATTGTTATGCATGTTTACTTGCGCTGTTACGCATGTTCACTTCTTTAACTTGCGCTGTTACGCATGTTTATCTCTCTATCCTGCGCTATTACGCATACATCTCTACTTGCGCTGTTACGTATGTTTATCTATTTTACTTGCGCTGTTATTCATATCTACTTCTTTACTTGCGCTGTTACGCATGCTTTATCTTGCGCTGTTACACATACTATCTTTACTTGCGCTGTCACGCACACACCTCTATCTTGCATTCTTTTGCACACTTTACCTGCGCTGTCACGCACTTCTCTTTTACTTGCGCTGTTACACATGTTTACCTCTTAACTTGCGCTATTACGCATGTTTTATTCTCTTTAACTTGCGCTGTTACGCAGGTTATGTGCACTGTTACGCATGCTTATCTTCTTTACTTGCGCTGTTACGCACTTCTTTATATTGCGCTGTCACGCACGCACGCACTTCGTTACTTGCTTTATTTCGCATATTTTACTTGCACTGTTACGCATGTCTTATTTGCGCTGTTACGCACATGTCTCTATCTTGCGCTGTTACGCATACTATCTTTAACTTGCGTTGTAACGCATGTTCCAGCCGCGTTGTCTCGCATCCTCAGGATTGCATTGTCTTGCACCCCTTCACTTGCGTTGTCACGCACTTTTCACTGGCATTGCTATGCATGTTTCTAACAATATTGTACCTGTTGAGTTTCTTTTTCTTACAGGCACGATATTGTATGTACGGTTCATTTGGAGTCGGCACGACCAGACAAACCAGACGGTATTGTATGTACTCCACGATAGACGTGGTGAGAATTGCATAATTTTCTTACATTCTTTATATTGAAATATGTAGGACTGTTATTCATTCGCTTAAAATGTTGCATTTATTTTGCATAACTACTTCATTACAATTTTCCTTTGCATAATCATAAGTTATGCTCTTGCATCTTGCATATCATTTGCATTATGCCCCAGCCTACGGGCGCATCTCTGCATGCTTATATTGAATGTCTGCCTGAGTCTTCGGCCTTGTTAAAAATGGGTCGTCTCTGGGCTTTGACACTCACTCCCATCACTTTGTGACTTTCAAGTTCGGTCAAAGAAAGGCAACTATAGACACCTTATTTTTGACCGTCCTCGAGACTCGGTTGTGCTTGTAGGTACATCCGGACACAAGTTCAATTGCTCGTCGGGTATTCAACTTTTGCGGCGGAACGTCACAGGTTCGAGCTTTCCAAACCCTGTATCCTTTCGGCCCCATTCTTGGACCATGACTTGGTCCTTTCAGAATATGTTTCTTGGTGCATTGCCGGCCACCTTTTGGCGTTGTCGGCCTTCACTTTGTTGCTACTGGCCATTGATTGAGCCTGCCGACCATCCTTGATGGCCGGCAGCACCCCTGTCTCAGCAGGTTTCACTCTAGATCTTTTGAGCCAACTGGAATCCTTTTATCTGCCCTCCATACACGTGTATGGAGGGATGAAGATCTTGCCAAGCTTCATTAAGAAGCTTTGCATTGCTTTTCTTCTATATAAGGAGAGAGCCTCTCTCCTTAGCAGAGGTTCAGCATTTTTGAGAAGAAATATCTCTCTCTCTCTCTCTCTCTCTCTCTCTCTATTGTTGTTTATTTGTGCCTTGAAGTCCATTTTCCTTGCACTTTTACACTACAACACTTAGAGATACACCACCATCTTTGGGTTGAGGTTCTTGGGAGGACTTCTTAAGCTCTGAAAGTGAGTTTTTGGCCCCTGAGGTTGTTGGATTCGAAGTTGATCTTCAAGGGTGAGTTTCTTCCCCTTTTTAGCACTTTTTGTACCTCATTTTGGCTATCCTTGCATATTGTTTTAGGCCTTTCTTTCAACAGAAAAAAGTCTTGTATTTAAGTGCTTTTGAAGTTTGTTTCAGGGCTTTTGGCTGTTGAGGGTCTTCAACCCTCTTGTTGGCCTTGTTTTGAGCCATGCCTTAAGGCCTCCGAGCTAGCCTTGGTTTGGCCTTCTAACCACTGAAATCCAGTGGATTTTCAGTGGTAGGCATGTGGTTTTGAGGCCTCAAATCAGAGGGGGTGGCCCCCTCTCTTTTGGTTTTTGTTTGCTTGCATTTTTGGCCTTCCAAAGAAGCATGCCTCTCCGTACTTTTGGGGCTTGGTTCAGGCCCCTTTTTGTGACTTTTAGGACCTGCCTTGTCTCTGTCCATCGCTGGTTTGGTCACCTTTTGCATGCATCTTGTATGTGTAGTGTAATCCCATTTGTAACTCATCAAAGTAGCATGTCTTTCTAGCATGTTTGGCTCTATTTCAGTGCATTTTTGGTCATTATTTAGCATGTCATAACTCTTTCTAAAGTTGGTTTGATAGCCTCTTGCATGCTTCATGTACTTGTAGTGTAAATCTTACTTCCTAGCCTTACATGCTTGATGTTGTAGCCTATTATTCTAGCATATTTTGACTCCACTCCAGAACATTTTTGGCTTTGAATTAACATGCTTGAGGTCTGATTTAATTGGTTTTGGTCATGCATGTTTGGTTTTGTATGGCTATAGTGCATCTGGCTCTTCTATGCTCTCATGCTCATCGTTCTTTCATTGTGTTTAAGAGTTATGCCCTCATGTCTTGTTTGTGGGCTAATTCAGAAGCCTATCTTTCTTGCCATCTTTGTTGTGAGCCTAGCATGTTTTTGCTGCCATATTGACCTGCATTAGGTCTGTTTTGAGTGCTTTAGGTCATTTGAGCATTGCTTGGTTAAGCCATAAGCAAGGCAACAATTGCACAACCCTTAAGAAACACTTAAAGAGTTAATGAAGTGGGGAAACATGGCAAAGTGATAAGCTCTGAAAATGTCATGTAAGTGATGCCAATCATGTACACAACACCAAATGAAGCATTGCTATGATGCCTGTGCTTTGAGCTAGAAGCTAGCATAGGAACTTTGCTACTAAACTATGCAAAACATAAAGCATGTGATCAAGGAAAACCCACAAACAGTCCTAGAACATGTTAAAATGAGTCTAAAAAAATTGGCATGGAAGGAGGCTCCAAAACAAGCTAGCACGAATGGCATAAGGCATGGTGAATTGTAAGGCAAATAAGGTGGTTACAACTACACCCCCATATTTAGACCAAGCCTGAAATGACTTAATGAAACAAAAATCAGAGTTATATTCATGGTATTATAAAATAACCCCAAAAACACATTGAAATGACTTAGCTCGCAAGCTTAGGCATGAAGACATCGCAATGGTTCATTTGTTAAGGGCATAAAGGGAAACCTCCAACGCATGAAGAGTGATAAATGCAAGTGCATGAGCATGAAACATTGGACTGAAATCAATATAATAAATGATGCCAAATCATTCAAATAGTCCAAGTAAAGATGCTAGTGGACTTGGTGCACAAAAGCTAACAAGCATGATTGAAACTTATGGCTATACAAAGCAAGTCATGCAATGGCCAAAACAACCAAAATCAGAGCCTAAAGCATTGTTAAAACACCCAAATCGGCCATCAGCAGTGGCCTTACGGCCACCAACAGTAGTCCGGTCGACCGGTCAAATTGGTAGCCGACGGCCACAATTGGTGGCCGACCGGCATCAATAAAATTGCCACAGTATGTGCGGTAAGGTGGAACAGAGGTATTTCTGGAAGTTAGCAGCACTATTGTGTTTGCAAATGTATGCAAACAGAGGCGTTCCAGTTGACAAGGCGGGCATTTTTTCGGGTGGAGAAAGACCGAGCATGGCATGCATCTCTCACTTCTCGAGGCCTTTTAGTTGCTTTGCATAGTTAGTTATTTGATAGCTTTAATTCTTGCAAAGTGATGTAATTATTCAAGTTAAATTACTAGTTTAATTCATGGTTGTAATTAATTTAGTATTAATTTGCTTTGAATAGTAGTTAAGTGTTTAGCTAATTAATTTGGTTTGTATATTTAATTAGCTTAGAATAGTTAGTTAATCATATTGTGTTGTAATAGTAGTTTAATTAGCGTTAGCAGTGTAGCTATATTTATTCGGACCCTCTTCGCGAGGGCATTAATGTTGTATAAGTGTGCGTGCATGTGTGTATGTTTCTCCAACCCCGCATCTTCTCCCTTTATTTAATCGCTTTCGATGGTTAGATTTAGGGACATTTCAATTAGCAACTCTTATGCTTGCATGCTTGCATCCATCATTTGTATTGCATGCACCGAGGCTCGGCGCATCATTCAAACTTTGCATCGCAATTCAATCATCTTTATTTGAATACATGTTTTAATCGCATGTTGTTCAAAATTCGGAATTCTATGCCATATTAGGTAGCCGAGCTTAATTAATTGGCATATGCCACGTGTTCCATTAGACTCTTAACATAATTTAGGATCATGCATCTTTCTAACTAGTTTCTATTTTGGCTTGGAGTTACTCGTGTGAGTTCTTTATGCCTTAGCATACTTGCATGAGTGTGATTGCCATGTTGCCATGATAGCATGGCTTGCCATGGGGCTATGTGCTTAAATCAAACTGTATGAATGTTGTGGATGAAGGTGTTGTTTGAATTAGAACCAATTCAACGATTGTAAGTTTTATAAGCCCACTTTGTTGAGTGGCAAATCATGTTAAGTCCCACTATTGTGGTTTGGCAAATTCACATTTTAGCTACCACTTAGGGTACGAAAATCCAAAATCCATTTTCCAACAAACGATACATGAGTTGATTTTTCCAAATTGCATACTAGTCTATACTTTCTTGCTTGTGCGCATACATAGAGTTAATTATAACTAATTAACGGAATAAGAACACATATGTTTTTAAAAATTAATATCATGTTAGTAAGGCGATCATTTGATCGGAGGGGGGTGCTCATGTAGCCTTCCCCAATTCTACCTAAGTTCCCGAGGCAGCAACTTTGGTATGATAGACACGTGGCCTTAGGCACGAAGTCAGGGTTTCCTAAATTTTTCCAAAAATTAAATATTAGGTGCGAACTCTGTATTGCAAAGCAAGTCCAATTTGGCAATTTTATTTAAAATCAATTTCAAAAAAGTTTGCCATTTGGACTCTTTGGTGGTTTATCGTTTAGCATTGCACTTGGGATTAATTCAGGAACTGCGAGAATCCGAACTGTTAGGCCTTTCTTCAAACCCTCCGAAAAAGGCGGGGGTGCGGAAAAAGGGCGAGTCACACCCATCCTTAGGGCA
>NW_021025624.1:388664-410713 GCF_004153795.1 Camellia sinensis | reverse complement strand
GCTTGTGTGCTTGCATGCCTAGGCCTTTGGGCCCTCGTCTCAGCATGTTTAGGTCCTTGTTTTGACCTACTTGAGCTCTGTCCATGCTTAGTTCATGCATTTGTGCCATGTATTGCATGCCTCCTTTGTGTTGCTCTTTGCTAGCTTTCATGCCTTAGGACCCTAGCATGCTTTACTTATGTTGTTTGAAAGATTTGGCATCATTTCTTGCTTCATTTCAGTGCACTTAGTGTTGTTACACTTCCACTTTTGTCACTCATTGAGCGTTCTTGAGAGTTGTGCTCTTTGGCCTCTTTGATGGCCAATGCATTGTGCATGCATGCCTTGCTTCATGTGCCTTCATTTTATCACTTATGGCCACTGATTTGGGCATGACCGAGTTCTACCCTTTTGGTTTAAGTCCATTGAGTATACCATGTCTATTGCATTGAGCATGTCATGCTTGGTATATCGCATCTTGTTGCCCGTGTTGCATTGCATTGTGCATACATGCATTACATTATGCTTAGAACCTTATCATTGTCTTGCATTGAGTATGTCATCTAGTTCTTAGCATTTAGCTTTGTGTATGCTAGTTGTTACATGCTTTAGCATTGTACATGCCATTAGCCTTGTTAGGTTATTCATATTGCATTGCATGTTTGCATGCTTAAGTCATATTGCATACTTGCATGCTTGAGTTGCGTTGTGTATGCCATGCTTGTTTACATTGTGTTTGGAGTAGGTGTTAGTCCAAACGTGGGAAACAAGGGACGTTTTATACTTAAAGTGATGAAACGTGCCTGAATTCCCGATCGCTGATGCTCTTGATCATCCATGATAGAGTTTTAGGCTTTATGTGTTTACTTGTGCATTCATTTTCATAGTGAATTGTGCAACTTCACCTCTCGGCCATCATGCATGAAAATGCGCGATTGGTGGCCCAAGGGTTGAGAACCTACACTCCCTTGAGTTCATGACATGATAGGGAGGGTGGTTGTGCACACCTATCTTGCAAATACATTGCCATGCCCTTTCTTGCTCTCTGTTGCAGCAAATTGCAGTTCAGTAGCAACAACTGGTCGGCCAGCCAGAAAAAATAGCTAGCCAACCACTTTTCTTGGTTTTCAACAACAAAAAGTGGTCGGCCACCCTCCCACTGGATTCCCAAGGTGGAATTTCACCTTTCTGGAGCTTGGTGCAAGTTGCTGAAAACAAATGAAAATAGAGGCAAATCGAGGCATTGCATTGGATTTCCGAACGAGGCGACCGGGCATGCATGCATTCCTCTACCTCTGAGGTTTATTATTTATTGCTTTCCTTAGCTGCCATACTTAGATAGCTAGGTTTTGCTTTGGTCTGTACCTTTAATTAGTTAACGCGTTAGCTATTCAATTCGTTTTGTAATAATTAGTTAACTAGGATTAGTTAATTAATTTATTATGTAATAATTAGTTTAATTAGCTTAGATTAGCTAGTTAGCTCTTTATTCGGTCTTTCCCTCGAGAGAGCCAATTGTTCTAATAAGTGTGCGTGTGTGTGATGCATGTCTTCCAACCTCCATTTCTTTCTCCCTTTTACTTAGCTGCTTACGATGGTTAGTTTTAGGGAATATTTCATTTAGCATACCTTATGCTCGCATGCGTGCATCCATTCATCTGTATTGCATGCACCGGGCTCGGTGCATCATACTAACTGCATTGTATTTCAATTCCAAGTTGAATACATGTATCAAATTGTCGCATCGCATATGCCATCTTAGAATAGCCGAGCCTATTTCTAGTTATATTTTACATGTGTTGCATTAGCCATCTTAACATGAACTCGGATCACGCATGATTTCTAGCTAGTTCTTTGTTTTGGCTCGGAGTACTAGGTAAGCTTTTATGCTTTAGCATACTACATGTGTGTGAGTGTTGCCATGATAGCATGCTTGCCATGAGGCTATTTGCTTAAGTGTTTAACTGCCTGAATGCCTGTAGGTGAAGGTTGGATTACTTGAATTGGAACAATTCATTGAAATTCACATTTTAGCCTACTTAGGAGTAACAAACTCCAAACCATTTTCCAAACAAACGGATATGCGATGCTTTGTTCCAAATTAGGCGATCTAGTCTATACTTGTTTTGCTGTGCGCATCACATAGTAATTCTAACTAATTAACCGGAATAAGAACACATGTGTTTTCAAAAATTAGATATCATGTTTAGTAGTGGCCGATCATTGATCGGGTGAGCGGGGTTGCTCATGGATGACCTTCCCCAATCGTACCGAAGTTCCCGAGCTGAGGCAACTTTGGTGATGACGGACACGTGGCCTTAGGCACGAGTCAGGGTTTCCTAAATTTTCCCAAAAATTAAATATTTAGGTGGCGACTCTGTATTTGGCAAAGCAATCCATGTTTGGCACTTCTTTACAAAAATCAGTTTTCCAAAACGATTTGCCAAATTTGGACTCTTTGGTGATTTATCGGTCTTGCATTGCATTTTGCGGGATCAAATTCAGAACCATGACAATTTGAGTCCGAACTGTAGCATGAAGCCCGAGGGCGCGTCTACACGCGGCTAGGTGTTGGAACCCAATCACACATGTTTTCAGCTTTGGGGGACAAGAGATATGCCCGACAATTGAAGAATTCAAAATTTCGATGGAATCCCAGCGTGACGAGGAAATCTTGCCTCAGTTTCGTTTTGGTCACATCCAGGCTTTAGGAAGGATGTGTGGGCTCACTTTGCATGAGGCTTGATCTTTAGTTCACAATTGGGAACTAGACATCCTCAGTTTGATTCATCGATTTTTTGACGCCGGTGACCAAGGGGATTTCCTTTGGCGGGGTTTTCAGCAACCTACCCTTTATTTGTGTATGCTGGCACATTTTCTACTTGTCTCGGGTTTCAGAGGGCCTAGCATTCACTTGATCGAAGTGGCCCAAGGCTTGAAAGAGGGGAAAAGCTGCATTGGCTTAACACTGGCCGAGACTTTGCTAGGCTTAGATGCCTTCCATAGACGGGAGATGATCAAATTCGCAAAAAGTCCACTACTTCTTCAGGTAATGGTTCTCACCATGTTTCATATGTGTTTCTCACATCACTCAGCACTCAGGCTCTGTTCTTCTCTCAAAACCCTGTCTCACTTTTTTTCTCAACATACACCTCTCTATTCTTTAATCTTTATTTTCTTTCATCCCTCCCCAGATATGGCTCATGGGCAGGTTGAAGGTAGTGGACTCTTGCCCTACATATTCGGCACGAGGCTATTTCTTTCACCAACGGCTAGTTGATTTCCCGAACGAAAGGTGGTGGTGCCATTGGATGTGCAGCAGGTCTGCTGTTGACATTGCTTGGCGTTGCCCCTGGTTTGATTTGCTCAAAATGAGTTACAAAATGGCTCGGTAACCCGGCATTCAGCTGATTGGCTTGACACACCGTGTGTTTTACTTTTCATTCCGGTTCAGACAACAGTTCAGACATGACCAGACTTGCCCAGAAGAGGGGGTACAGTACTTGGCTTCATTTCCAATCCGAGGTTCATAGTTGGCTCGATACTCCAATGCTTGGAGGACAAGAGAACTTCTGGCCCCCACTCCCAATTTTAGTTGCGCCCTTTCTGGTGAATGCCTGGCTTGGCTTGAAGATGAGGCGGAAACCGGGCCTACTTTAGCATCTGAAGATTCCACAAGCTCTGGGAGGGGACACAGGAACACCTGATTCACCCATGCCCCAAGTTTATTACTTTGATCTGTACTTTTAAGTTTTTCTTTTGAATGTAATAAAAAGCAACTTTGATTTGCATCGAGAGCTGGAGAACTTTGTATTGAAATCAATAAAATTGGAGTTGTGGATACTGAAAATTTTCTTTTTGATCCAAAAATGGTCTAAGTTGTAAAAAGATTAATTTGAATAAAATCAACTTTTATTATAACTTTTCAAAACCATTTTTGATGAGGATCACAACTGGACACACCTGGAATCTATCCTCGAGATGTACAACCCCGAATCCATAAATCAAAAATTGCCCCTAGACTGAATAGCACTGCTCAGCAATGTAATCAGCTCTTCTCTCAGGGTAAGGATCACAACCGATCTTTCAAATAATGAGTGGACAAAGATGCCTTGATCAAACACATGGACACAATTGATTTGGAAGTGTTTATAGCCAGACTTCAAACTGAAGTTGCTTACGTATCCCAAAGATGGAAACCAGGCCTTACGTAGTTCGGTTCAGGCCTTACGTAGTTCGGTCTGGGTTTTCGGTCTAGCGAGCCTATCAGGGGTAATATTTCTTCAACTTGTCTATGTTCATTGGTTGGGAAAATTCTAGGCCATCCAGGTCCATAAGAATAACAACTCCACTCGACCAAATTGATTTGATAATATAAGACCAGTCCAATTGGGTTTGAACTTGCCCCTACGGTCATGGATGGGAGCTCGGTTGTCTTTTAGCACCAAATCCCTTTCCTTAAGATTCCGAAACTTAACTTTCTTGTTAAAAGCCTTGGCAATTCTACATTGATAACCTTGAACATGGTACAGTGCTTTCAGCCTTCTCTCATCGAACAGTATCAGTTCTTCAAACTTGCTCTGCTGCCAATCTGCTTCTACTATATGGCACTCAACCATAACCTGCAGCGACGAAACTTTTATTTCGATCGGTAGAACAACTTCCATCCCATAAACTAGAGAATACGGAGTTGCGCCAGTAGATGTCCGAATTGAAGTTTTGTAACCCCAGAGAGCAAATGACAAATTGTCTGGCCAGTCCATGTAAGTCTCAACCATTTTCTGCAAAATGAGCTTGATGTTCTTGTTGGCAGCCTCAACAACTCCGTTGGTTTGCTCCTAATATATAGATGACTTATGAAAAGCCACGTTGTATTTCTCTAACAAGTCCATCACTTCTCTCTTGAAATGGGAGTCATTGTCTGAAAAGATCTCATTCGGGACCCCATAACGACAAATAATGTTATTCCTGATGAACTTGGCTACATGCGACACTTTCAACACAGCATAAGATTGGGCTTCGATCCACTTTGTAAAATAGTCTATTGCCATGAAGATATACTCATGCCCATGTGACCCTTTCGGCCTAACTGCCCCAATAACATCAATTCCCTAGACGGAAAATGGCCATGGTGAAGTCATATTATATAGCTTCGACGGCGAGATATTCTGCAATTTGCATAGATTTGGCATTTGTGACATCGCTGAACAAAATCGATACAATCCTCCTCCATGGTTGACCAGTAGTGCCCCTACTTGAGAATCTTCCTGGCTAGCATTACTTCACTTATGTGTGCTCCACACTCTTCCCCATGGATAGCCTCCATTAAGCGCTTCGACTCTTCTACATCAACACAAAGCTTGCGCATTCCCAGATGGCCTCATTTGTATAACTTACCCCCGTAGATGATAAACTGAACGGCCATTCGCCGTATTGCCCTTTTATCTTTGGCATTTGCCCCTAGTGGATAAGCTTCATTTTCTAAGAATTTCCAGACATCATAATACCAGGGGTTTTGATCTTGCACTTCATCTATTACGGTAATCAACTCGTAGGCCGACGTATATCTCTATTGAATAATGATCAGATGCATCCGAACTCCAAAAGGGATGTCTATCATAGAAGATAGAGTTGATAAAGCGTCAGCGAGCCTGTTGTTCTCTCTTAACAGATGCGTGAAGGTCAACTTCTTAAACCTAGGAATCAGAACGTCTAGGGTTTGGTGATAGATCTTCATCTTCTCTTCTTTGACTTTCCAATCTCCTTTTGCTTGAAATACAACCAAGTTCGAGTCCCCAATGACGTCCAACATTTTTGCCCCTAGTTCCAAGGCGTCTTCCAAGCCAACAATACACGCTTCATATTCTGCTTCGTTGTTGGATACCTTGAACCGAAGTTTGAAGGCTAAAGGTATATGGGACTTGTCGGGTGCTATCAACAATACTCTTATCCCATAACCGTACTGGTTAGACGCTCCGTCAAAGTACATTGTCCAGGTTTCTTCCTCAACTTGCAGAATAGCTTCATCTGGGAATAGGTATTCTACTGCTTCGTCCCCTTCCACTGGGTGATCTGCCAGAAACTCTGCTACTGCTCTCCCCTTGATAGACTTGCAACTTACATTCTTGAAATCAAATTTGGAGAGAAGAAACAACCAACGGGCTAGCCTACCTATAAGTGCTGGTTTCTCAAAGAGATATTTGATGGGATCTAATCTCGAAACCAGAATTACAGAGTGAGCTAACAGGTAGTGCCTCAACTTCCTAGTAGCCTATACCAAGGCCAAGCAAGCCTTCTCCAACGGGGTGTAACGGGTCTAATAGTCCAGCATCTTCTTACTCAGGTAATAAATGGCCCTCTCCACTCTATCCTCAGATTCGTTAGCAAGCATGCATCCCATCATTTTGTTCGTTACTGACAGATACAGAATCAACAGCTTCCCCAGCTCTGGCGGTGACAACATGGGTGCGTTCTGAACGTACCACTTGATCTGCTCAAAAGGAAACTGACATCAGTCATCCCATCAGAACTTCTTTCCTTTCTTCAGGAGACCAAATAGTGGTTCACAAGCCAATGTTAATTTTGTAATAAACCGTCATATGAATTGCACTTTACACAGAAAGCCTCGCACCTCCTTTTTAGTCCTCGGTGGTGGCATTTATACGATGGCCTTGATTTTGGAAGGATCAACCTCGATGCCCCTCTGTGTGATCAAGAAACCCAACATTTTCCGTGCTGTTACGCCAAATGTACACTTCTGTGGATTTAGCCTCAACCGATATTCTCTAATCCGTTGGAAGAATTTCTTGAAGGCGGTGTAGTGGCCCTTTCTTTCTTTGGATTTGACAATCATGTCGTCCACATACACCTCGACCTCTTTGTGGATCATATCATGCAAGATAGTGGTCGCAGCCCGTTGATAAGTAGCCCCAGCATTCTTCAGACCGAACGGCATCACCCTGTAGCAATAGGTTCCCCACGGCGTGGTGAACGCAATCTTTTCCCAATCCTCTGGTGCCATCAAGATTTGGTATACTCGGAAAATCCATCCATGAAGGAGAGTAGTGCATGGCCTGCGGTAAAGTCCACCAATTCATCGATGTGCAGTAGAGAAAAGTCATCCTTCGGACTGGCCTTATTCAGATCTCTAAAATCCACACACACCTGAATTCTGCCATCTTTCTTCGGCACCAGAACAATGTTAGCTAACCAAGTCTGATATTCCAATACTAGCAAGAACCCTACATCTATCTGCTTGGTGACCTCTTCCTTAATCTTCAAAGCCCAATCTGGGTGTGTTCTTCGCAGCTTCTGCTTGATGGGTCGAGCCTCGGGGTCAAGAGGGATCCGATGCTGTACAATCTCAAGATCGATTCCAGGCATGTCTTCGTAGGACCACGCGAAAACATCTTTGAAATCTTTTAATAAAGTGACTAAGTGCTCCCGTTCCTCTGAAGACAACGTGGACCCGGCCTGGACCAGGCGCGGATCCTTCTTAGTACCCACATTAATTGAAATGATTTCATCAACAAGGGGTTTTACAAACCTCTTCTCCTCTCGATCAACCAAATGTTTCAAAACCAGAGGAATTCCTTCCTTGTCGTTTTTCTCAAAATTTTCAAAGTCATGATTAATGCAATACACAAGTGGCACAGAGAAGTACTTAGAAACTGCTGCAGCATTCTCATTCAAAAGATCCAACTTATCCAATTCCTCGGTTACAACCGACAAAAAAGAAAAGGAAAAAAAAAGACCTGGACAAAACTACGACATCCGAGTTATCAACCCTTGGAATACCAGACTCCGACTCAGAAGTACTGGAATCTGATTCTGACTCCATAGACTCTGTGGAATCAGATTCCGGCTCATTACCTGATTCAAAACTATTGGACAGAAAACCCTCCCCCAGCTGCCAAGTGAGGAACGGTGCGTTAGATGCATCTAGAATACCACCAGAATGGTCCACACCTGATTGGTCTTCAATCATGGAAATGGTGAAGTCATCCCCCAAGCTCTCCGGTTTGATCTGAGGATCCGAAGGGAGACATGCCAGCGTTGCTCCTATCTTAAGTTCATTGTTGTTGGACTCACCCTCTGTACTCTGTTCAGCCTCAGTAGTTAATTCATTATGTTCCTTTGTGGCTTCATCCTCTTGTAGCTATAGGTCGAAGAAAATCTCAAAGCCGGGCAGACGCTGCTTCTTAGAGTTCAACCATGGCTCAAGAAAGCCACAAAATGGGAAGTCTTCCCCCTCCCAGACAAAGCGGCCGTTCAGAGTTCCCTGAATTTGGGCTATGCACAAGCTCATAGTGCTTCCCATTTTGTTTAGCTTTGGTTTTTCCTAGCATTTCTTTCCCTTTTCTTACCCAGTCTTCTTTGGTAGGCGTGTAACTGAGACCAAAGGCATGTGGGTTATGTGGCACTTTGGCCAGTGCAGTAATGCCCTTCTGGCCACTCCCTCCTAATCCCATCCTGGGTATATGTTGTAGCTTGTTCATGAGGTAGACTGATTGAGCACTAACATACAACCTCTTATCAATAGCAAAGATATCTTGCACCGTCCGGGGCCTTAGCCAAGGTAAACCCAGACAAGAAAACATCCTCATCACCATGTATAATCTCCAGTACTGGTGTGGTGACCTCAGGTAGAGGATGTATAGATGAATTTCTAAACACAATGGCTACCCCCTTTCCAAGAGGATGGACAAACATTGATCGCAGACCGAGTGTCAACCAATACAATCGACACCCACTTCTCTCTACACTCAACTGAGATGTACAACAGTTTGTTATGTGCAAAGCCCTCGGGTTATAATTCCTTATCTGAGAAGGTCAAAGTAGGTGAAGCATCTCTTGGGAAGACAAGTCCCACTAGTTGTTTGGGAGTTGTGTCGATAGACTACTTAACCTTATCCATTGCTGATAGGATGGCTTGTATGTGTACTCTCGAAGCCATGAGCCACCCTAGATGGATAAGTCTGGTTGGATCTTTTTTAGCTGCTTCAGTACAGCTTCTTCTTCCAACTGCTTGTCCTCCTATTTTTCGGTCTCGTTATCCTTTCCGGATGCTTCTGGTTGGTTTAAGTGTTGGGGCTTGAAGTACTGCCCACTTCTAGTCATATGATCCACTTCCTCAGAATACCAAGTGTCATCTGGCAGGTCTTGGCCCCAATCCTCGTTTGCATGGGCAAGATGCAGATTATCATCTTCCCACCATACTCCTTCGGCAATTGATAGACAATTGTTCGGTTCCATTATAATCATGCCATATCACAATCATCCTCCGAAGGGTGTTTGGCTTTTCCAGCTTTCTGACTGTTCTCGTCGCTTCCCAGTTCAAGCCGCTTCAGTACGGCTTTTGGTTTGGTGTCCACAGTACTTATGACATCAATTTCTTGAGTGAAATTCTTAATACCGGCGCTCTCTGGCAATTTCCCATTGTCCTCAACCATTCCGGTCCTTGTAGCAGTTCTTGTTTTTGGCTGTTCCAGCTTTGGTTGAAGTCCTTCATCGACATCAGGTTCATCGCTGAGCCACCCAAAGTTATCTATCGACCTATTTAGATCGAACCAGTTAATGGGCACATCCTCCGAATCTTATTCATCGAAGAACTGTAAATTGTTGATATCTTCCTTGAAGTCGGCTAAATCATCCAATCCCTGGCTTGGTCCATCCTCCTAGACTACACTGACCTCCGTCCATGTTGGCAACTCCAGCTCTGGTTTGGCCTGATTGGTCGACACAATATAACAGCATGAGTTGTATTCCACCTCAAATAAATCCATAGAGCCCTCAGGCACTGAACTGACATTCCCATTTTCCATCAAGGCTAGCATGCCTTCATCTACCATGGTTACCACCACAAGTTTAGATTGGGATATGGACGCATTCGTCATGCACAAATATGTGCTTTCCGGGATGAACAACACTGTCTTAGGTAGGTGGAAGGGGGAGATGTATGTACTGGGGTCGTAAAGGATGGCCAATGTATGGATGAGGTTTATTTGTCATGGAAGAGGGACTTGGTCATGTGGCGGGAGAGGATTTGTAGTGACATTGGGCTTTTCAGGAGGCGTTATCACTTTGTTTTCAATGAGATCCTGAATCTCATGATGAAGTCTAAAGCATTGGTCAGTATCATGACCATGTTGTTGGTGAAAGACGCAGTATTTGGCTGGGTTATGTTTAGGAAGGAGATGATCGGGCAATGGGCATTGTTCTAATGGCTTCAGATGCCCTTTTCTGATCAGGACTCTCAGGGCTGCAGATAGAGACATGTAAAGTAGGGTGAAGACCCTCTAGCCTCAGGCCTGATGGCTTGGAGTTTGGGAGGTTAGGTTGGATGTGCCGACAAAAGGATTGGCGGTCTTGGGTGTAGTGGTGACCATGCCCACATCTGAAGGCCTCGCAGCTGCACTACTGCCAGTTGTCGTGTTGGAACTGTGTGTGAAAGCCCTCCTGGACTGCTCATTCTCGTGGTCTATCAAACCCTGCTTCATTACATCCTCTATTTGCAACCGTATTTCGTGGAGGTTAGCAAATGTAGACAGAGGTAAGACTATCATCTTCTGTAACAGTCTTGGCTGCAGGTAACGGTCTTGGCTGCAGGTTACAGACCACCATTCTAATCTGGTCCTTTTTTGCCGGTTGGATGGTCATCATAGAGGCCTTGGCCCTCCACTGGGTCACAAAATCTGAGAAGCCCTCCTTTGACTCTTGGTGAGTTGCTTCGAGATCACAAGTTGTGACCTCGATCTGAGTGTTGTAGAAGTACTACGCTATGAAGGCCTTAGTCATTTCTTCCTAGTTTCTCTTCACAAAGTCTTCAAGTATGGCATACTAAATGGCTGCTACACCCGACAGGGTCCGGCCAAAGAGCGACAGCTTCTGTAATCTGGTGAGACCTATGGGTCGTAAGATGTCAAAGAATAGCCGTAGATGAACCATAGGATCCCCAGAACAGTCTAACCGGTCTATATACGACATCTTGAATATATCTACTAATGTCACTGCCAAATCAGTATAGCCATCCTCTGTGTCAAGGATCGAATTCACACCATAGGCCCGTTTAAAGAGCTTTTTAAGCTCTCTTACTTTCAATCCAATAGGGTCAACCTCAAATTCAAACGGCGCCTTTTATTAGGTAAGCAAATGCCTTGGAGGTCTGGGGCAGGATAGGATCTGCCTAAATGCCCGCATTTTCCTGGAAATTAATTATGACCCCGAGTGCTAGAATTCCAACTGGGGGTGCATGGGATGCTGATGCTACTGCAGGTTGTGGCTATTATTGTCGAAGCCTTTCTATTACCTCTGTTTGGCCGGCTACAACCTCGGCTCGGTGGGCTGCGGTCTCAGCTTGCCGGGTAGCATCTAGCTGCATGTTCTCAATAGTCTGTTGGAGTTAGCAGAGCATT
Organism: Camellia sinensis; assembly: GCF_004153795.1. Taxonomy (NCBI): domain Eukaryota; kingdom Viridiplantae; phylum Streptophyta; class Magnoliopsida; order Ericales; family Theaceae; genus Camellia; species Camellia sinensis. Next base: position 399,320 of record NW_021025624.1, on the reverse strand, counting down.
TCTTCCATGCTAACTAAGGGATACTGAGCTATCAAAACTGGTGTATACTCTCTTTCCGGAGTAGAAGTAGATGATTGAACTTCGCTGAATGAAGGTAACTATCGAACTAGTGGATTATGCCTGACTCTCCTCCGTCTTGTAACCAGGGGTAGTGAAGTAAACACTGGATGTCCTCTTACAAGATCCCAGGATCGGTAAAGTTTCCTTACTCAGGTCCAGAGTGCTTAGGGGGTAACACACTCATCCAAAGCAATCGTGAAAGACAACCTTGAAAAAACAAAATAAAGCAAACGAAACAAAAAATCAAAAACCGCACAACACCTCGGTTGAGACAGAAACAACACGCAGTTACAATCACAAGCTGGACAACTGTGCTCAAACACTAATTTATGCTCCAAAACTGATACCCTCAAACTGATATCCAGACTTGCAACTGATACATACACTCCTATGATGGGGTAGGGTTACCCTGTCCTAATTTCATCAAGAACTCAGGATTCACTATGCAAACAAGCAATTTCATACAATCTTGCACTCGGGTGAGCAACCTGTCCTAGTTTGGAACAGTCTCTACGGCTTCCGATATGCAACTAGGTCGATTGGTCAAAAAGGGGTACCTCAGCAAGACTACCTAATATACCTCACCCACCTGACACCGAGAAGTGAAAAGATGATCAAATGGTATAGCGGTAGTCCAGATCCAAGGGATGTGTTCCCATCGTGGCATAGCCCGTAACCGGTCAGCCTTTTGGCAAGCTTTTCCAAGCAAGCCTCTAGCAAACTGTTCAGGAATAGCAGATGGCAAACACTGTGACTTAGGCGCACCAATACAAATGCAATGCAAAGAAACACATAAGTGTAGATAAAACAACATATCATGAGTTCGAGTCAAGTTCTCTAAATCTCCAGCAGAGTCGCCAGAAACTGTGGACTCGCCTTTTTCCGCACCCCGCCATTCGGGAAGGTTTGAAAAGAAGGACTCACAGTTCGGACTCCCGCGGTTCTGAATCTAGTCTCACAAAGTGCAATATGAAACTAATAATCACCAAAGAGTCCAAATCCGACAAACCTTTTTGGAAAATCGATTTTAAATCAAATAATGCCAAAATTGGACTATTTTGCCAGATACAAAGTCGCCACTTAAATATTTTATGTTGGGAAAATTTAGGAAACCTTGACTCGTGCCAAAGGCCACGTGTCCATCATCACCAAAGTTGCCTCGACTAAGAAACTTGTGTACGAGGGGAAAGGTCATAAAATGAGCACCCCCGCTCGCCCAATCAAAGATCGCCCTCTACTAATCATGATATGATATTTTATAAACATTATGTGTTCTTGTTCCAGTTATTAAACTAACTTTACTATGTGATGCCCGCATACAAGTATAGACTAGTTTGCAAGACTTGGGACAATTCAACTCATGTTTGTTTCCAAAAATAGTTTGAATTTTCCACCCTCAAGTGGGCTTAAAAATGCAGATTTGCCACCAAACATAATGGGCTTAAAACAGGATTTGCCACAACAAAGTGGGCTTAAAACTTGCATTCGTTGAATCGTTCCAATTCAAGCAACAAGCCTTCATCCACGGGCATTCATATACTTTAGCATTTAAGCACATAGCCTCATGGCAAGCTTGCGAAACATGGAAATATTGCAATCACACTCCTGCAAGTATGCTAAAGCATAAAAGACTCACTGAGTACTCCAAGCCAAAACAAAAACTAGTTTGAAAGATGCATGATCCTAACTATACAAGAGGCCTAATGCAACACATGCAATATGAAATTAATAGGCTCGTCTACTTAATCATGGTATTTGCAACACTTTGATAGCATGCTTTGGAACACGTATTCAAAGAAGTATTGAATTGATAATGCAGTTTGAATGATGCACCGAGCCTCAGTGCATGCACGACAAATGAATGGATACAAGCATGCAAGCATAAGGTATGCTAATTAAAAATGTCCCTAATCTAACGATCAAGAGCGATTAAATAAAAGGGAGAAAGATGTGGGGTTGGAAGATATACACACACGCACACATACACCTATTACAATATTGTGCCCTCGCGAAGGAGGATTCGAATAAATAAGCTAACTAGCTACGCTAATTAAGCTAACTAATACAACACTTGAAATGAATTAACTAACTATTCTAAGCTAATTAATTATTACAAACCGGAATCGAATAACTAGTTACACTAACTAATTAATTACAACACTTAATTAACTAGCTATTCCAAAAGGGTGCACAGCCACCTAACTCAAAAAGGCTCAAACCACCATTTTTAGGTCACAAAAATAGAGTTTTTTACACTTCAAAAATAGCCTTAAAATAGTTGAAAAGGATAGGAAAATAGGTATGCACAATAAGCTTAAATAAGGTAGTGCTCTACCTTCGAAGCAAAGCACAATTTAGGCACAAATCCAAGCTCAAACCTCCTTCCAAAGCTCAAACAAGACTCCAAGGGATCTCAGCCCAATGGTGGTCAAGTTTGGTTGAGGGTTGGTCTGCAAAAGTGTGGAGGAACTAGGCAATCATGCACAAAAATATCAAGTGAGAGCGAGAAAGCTAGAGAGAGAGAGAGAGAGAGATATTTTTAGTCCAAAATCTTCTAACCCATAAAAATGGGGGAGGAACCCCCCTATTTATAGAAAAACAAGTCTTGAGCTTGTGAACATCTCACCATACATGTGTATGAAGATGCAGCTCAGTGAGCAACAACTAGCAAAAAAAATTTGGAAAAAGGGACCAATGGCCGTCGGCCACCACTGGTAGTCGACAAGCACAAACCATGGCTGATAAATCCAAGGGCTGGCCGACAGATCACCCTCTCTTCTAGGATAAAGGCAACAAGCTCTTGGTCTAAAAACATGCACAAAATAGATAAGGTTTAAAGGCTCAAAGACAAGGCATTCCGGGGAGGACTTCGGGCGCTCAAAACGAACACAAACAAGCACAATCATCGAGTGCACAAACGATGACGTCCAAGTCTTGAGGACGGTCAAAAATGGGGTGTCTATAGCCGACAGGCCAAAAGTAGTGGCCGGCTAGCCACCAGCATGGGGTTGTCAGCCAACAATGATGGCCTGTCGGCCAGTAACAGTGGCCGACCGGCCGGCCACTGGTAATGCACAATTCCATGCTTTAACAGAGAGCAAACAGGGCAAAGAGAGGGTATTCTCACAGATTGTTTGTATTGTATAACCCCTCCTTATCATCAAAACATCTCAAAGGAGTGATACACTTGGTCCTCAAACCATCAATTCAAGCAACTTCATTGCATGATGGCCAAACAACCAAGACGTGCAAGTTCAATTAATGCACAAACAAGACCAAAAACCTTCACCCTATCATACATGATCAAGGGCAATGGTGACCTTAGAAAATTGGCACATTTCATCACTTTGAGTATGAAATGCCCCAATTTTTTTTGTGTTCAAATTAACTTTTGATTTGAACACACCAAAACGCAACCAAATGCTTATCTTGCACAATTTTAGTTTCCATTTTTATTTACTCATTTTAGCTTACCATTCCATTCTTGAACTAGTTAAGTCCGTTGGTGAGAAGTCCTCTAAAGGGAAGGAAGTGTCAAACAAGGGGTAGTTTAAGGCAAGAGAGAGGCATGATGACGTTAAAAGAGCAAGTGTTATACCTCTTAAAGCAAAGATCAACTTTAGGCAACAATTCAAGCCAAAACCACCTTTTAGAGCTCCAAGAAGGCTTCAAGGAACCTCAGTTCAAAGGTGATCAGCTTTGGTTAAGGAGGTATAGGCAAAAGTGTGGTGTATGTAGGCTAATATGTACAAATTTGCAAGAGAGAGAGAGAAATGTAAAGAGAGAGATTTTTGCTCCAAAATTTCTAACCTTGAAAAATGGGGGAGTGTAGACGCGCCCGTGGGCCTCGCTACGGTTCAGACTCGATTTGTGTCACGGTTCTTAATCTGAACCAAAGAGTCCGAATCTGGCAAATCGTTTTGAGAAAACAGATTTTTGAAATAACTGCCAAACATGGACTGCTTTGCCAGATACAGAGTCGCCACCTAAATATTTTAAAATGGGGAAATTTAGGGAACCCTGACTCGGTGCCGAAGGCCACATGTCCGTCATCACCGGAGTTGTCTCGGCTCGGGAGCTTGGGTACGATCGGGGAAGGTCAGCTATGAGCAGCCCCTTTCGCCCTGTCCGAAGACCGGCCTCTACTAACCATGATATCCGATTTTGAAAACGTTATGTGTTCTTAAACCAATTATTAGCCTAGCGTTTACTATGTTATGCGCGCAGCAAACAAGTATAGACTAGATTGCCTAATTTGGAAATAAGCATTGCATATCCGTTTGTTTTGGAAAAATGTTTTGGAATTTGCTACTCGCAAGTAGGCTAAAATACGGATTTCAACGAGTTTTTCCAACTCAAACAATCCAACCTTCACCCACAGGCATTCAAACAGTTTATCACATAAGCATTTAGCCGCATGGCAAGCATACTTTAACATTCACACACATGCGAGATGCTAAAGCATAAATACTTACATAGTACTCCGTGCTAAAACAACAAACTAGTTAGCAAACATGCGTGTCCTAGTTCATGTTTAAAATATGAACTGGATCACGGCATGTTTGCTAACTAGTTTTTATGTTTTTGGCACGGAGTACATTTGTAAGTATTTATGCTTTAGTCAATGACGCATGCGTGAGTTGTTGCCATGAACAGTATAGTTTTGCGCATGCGGCTAGATGCTTAGGATGAGAATCAGAACTATTGTGAAGTTGTGCCTCGTGGTGTGTGAAGGTTGGATTGTTTTGGAGTGCTCTCTGCTAGGTCGGAAAAACTCGTTGAAATCCGTATTTTAGCCTACTTGCGAGTGTGCAAATTCCAAAACATTTTATCCAAAACAAACGGATATGCAATGCTTATTTCCAAATTAGGCAATCTACTATCTTGTATTGCTGCGCGCATACATAGTAAACGCATAGGCAGCTGAATAATTGGTTTAAGAACACACTAACGTTTTCAAAATCGGATATCATGGTTAGTGAGACGGCCGGTCTTCGGACAGGGCGAAAGGGGACTGCTCATAGCTGACCTTCCCACTCGACAACTCGAGACCAAGTGACCTGATGCCGCAGACAACTCCGGTGATGACGGACTGTAGGCCTTCGGACAGTGAGCATCCGAGTCGGGTTCCCTAAATTCCCCATTTTAAAAATATTTTAGGTGGCGACTCTGTATCTGGCAAAGCAGTCCATGTTTGGCAGTTATTTCAAAAAATCTGTTTTCTCAAAACGATTTGCCAGATTCGGACTCTTTGGTTCAGATTAAGAACCGTGACACAAATCGAGTCTGAACCGTAGCAGAGGCCCACGGGCGCGTCATACACTCCCCCATTTTTCAAGGTTAGAAATTTTGGCAAAATCTCTCTCTCTTTACATTTCTCTCTCTCTCTTGCAAATTTGTACTTTATTTAGCCTACATACATGCCACACTTTTGGCCTATACTATCCCTTAAACCAAAGCTGATCACCTTTGAACTGAGGTTCCTTGAAGCCTTCTTGGAGCTCTAAAAGGTGGTTTTGGCTTGAAATTGTTGCCTAAAGTTGATCTTTGCTTTAAGAGGTATAACACTTGCTCTTTAAACGTCATCATGCCTCTCTCTTGCCTTAAACTACCCCTTGTTTGACACTCTCCCTTCCCTTTAGAGGACTTCTCACCAACGGACTTAACTAGTTCAAGAATGGAATGGTAAGCTAAAATGAGTAATATAATAAAATGGAAACTAAAAATTGTGCGACAGATAAGAACTTTGGTTGCGTTTTGGTGTGTTGTCAAAGTTCCTAATTTTTGAACATCAAAAAAAATTGAGGGCCTCATTTTTCATACTACTTAGTTGAATTGAATGTGCCAATTTTTCTCAAGGTCACGCCATTGCCGCTGTTTGAATCATGTATGATAGGGTGAAGGTTTTTTGTCTTGTTTGTGCATTAATTGAACTTGCACGTCTTGGTTGTTTGGGCCATCAATGCAAGTGCGAATGTGTGCTTGATGAGGTTATGCGTACTGATCACTCTTGAGATGTTTTGATGATAAGGAGGGGTTATACAATACAAACAATGCTGTGAGAATACCCTCTCTTTGCCCTGTTGCTCTCTGTAGTAAAATTGGTATTCTGTGCGGAGGTCTGGCTACACTAGTTGGCCAGACCGCTCGGCCGACTGTTACTGGCCTGACAGGCTATGTTGGCTGACAACCCCATGCTGGTGGCTAGCCGGCTCACTACTATTTGGCCTGTCTGCCTACTAGACACCCCAATTTTTGAGCCGTTTCCTCAAGACTTGGACGTCATCGTTTGTGCACTCGATGATTGTGCTTGTTTGTGTTCGTTTTTGAGCGCCCCGAAGTCCCCCCGGAATGCCTTGTCTTTGAGCCTTTAAACCTTATCTATTTTTGTGCATGTTTTTAGACCATAGAGCTTGTTTGCCTTTATCCTCAGAAGATGCAGGGTGATCTGTCGGCAGCCCTTGGATTTCAATGACCATAGGTTTGTGACTTGTCGACTACCAGTAGGTGGCCGCACGGACCATTGGTCCCTTTTTCCAAATTTTTTTTGCTAGTTGTTGCTCACTGACTGAGCGCATCTTCATACACATGTATGGTAGAGACTTTCACAAGCTAAGACTGTTTTTTCTATAAATAGGGGGTGTCCTCCCCATTTTATGGGTTAGAAAGATTTTGGACTAAAAATATCTCTCTTCTCTCTCTCTCTACTAGCTTTCTCGCTCTCACTTGATATTTTTGTGCATGATTGCTAGTTCCTCCACACTTTTGCAGGACCAACCCTCAACCAGAACTTGACCACCATTGGCTGAGATCCCTTGGAGTCTGTTTGAGCTTTGGAAGCGAGTTTGAGCTTGGATTTGTGACCTAAATTGTGCTTTGCTTCGAAGGAGAGCACTACCTTATTTAAGCTTATTGTGCTTACCTAATTTTTCCTATCCTTTTCAAAACTATTTTAGGCTATTTTTGAGAGTGTAAGAAAACTCTATTTTTGTGACCTAAAGAATGGTGGTTTGAGCCTTTTTGAGTTTAGGTGAGCTGGCACCCTTTTTGATGGTGTGTAATTAAGTGTGAGTTGTATAAATATCAGATTCCGTGTTGAATAATTTATTAGTTAGACTTATGAGTATTAGTGTAGATTCTAATTTCATTTCGAATTGTGTTTAGTTAGCTTAATTAGCGTAGCTAGTTAGCTTATTATTCGAATCCTCCTTCGCGAGGGCACAATATTTGTAATAGGTGTATGTGTGCGTGTGTGTATATCTTCCAACCCCACATCTTTCTCCCTTTTATTTAATCGCTCTTGATCGTTAGATTAGGGACATTTTTAATTTAGCATACCTTATGCTTGCATGCTTGTATCCATTCATTTGTCGTGCATGCACTGAGGCTCGGTGCTCATTCAAACTGCATTGATCAATTCAATACTTCTTTGAATACGTGTTCCAAAGCATGCTATCAAAGTGTTGCAAATACCATGATTAAGGTAGACGAGCCTATTAATTTCATATTGCATGTGTTGCATTAGCCTCTTGTATAGTTAGGATCATGCCATCTTTCAAACTAGTTTTTGTTTTGCTTTGGAGTACTCAGTGAGTCTTTTATGCTTTAGCATATCTTGCAGGAGTGTGATTGCAATATTTCCATGAGTTTCGCAGCTTGCCATGAGGCTATGTGCTTAATGCTAAAGTATATGAATGCCCGTGGATGAAGGCTTGTTGCTTGAAATTGGAACGATTCAACGAATGCAAGTTTTAAGCCCACTTTGTTGTGGCAATCCTCGTTTTAAGCCCATTATGTTGGTGGCAAATCTGCATTTTTAAGCCCACTTGAGGGTGGAAAATTCAAACTATTTTTGGAAACAAACAGAGGGATTTGGGGCGGGCCAGCCACAGGGTCTCTCGTAAAGTCTTTGTCAGGTCTGAGTCGTGTGCATCACTATGGGTTATCGCGGCATCACAGTAGTAAAGTAGGTTTTAATAATACGTCGACACACTCAAGAGCTTCACTAGATTGGATAGTTTTTTTCATAATATCATCTGTTCTATGCCATTGATAGTGCAGCTCAGGGCGGGTACTCTTGATTTCGATCGCGTACTTTACTGGGGGTTGATCATTTCTTGCTCAATGGACCGTGTTTGCCCTCGTACACATTGTAGCCTTAGCGAGCGTGCAAGCCTTGTAGGGCCTTGAAATATCCATTCAACTGCTTTCTCTCTCTCTGCCCCACGAGGTGCCAGAGGTTCGCGTCGGTTTAAATGAATGTTCTCTCCGGTTGCCTCGGTGTGGTCCTCAACGAATCTACAGCCCTCATACTTTCCACAGTGGCGACTTTGATCTGGCAAAATAGAGTAATCCATGATAGACTTGTATTTCCCTGATTTCATTTTGATTTATATATCTCGCGAATTTTCTTTCTGCAAACATACTTTGAGTGCGTTGGAGTTTGTGACTTACGTGTGTGGTAGACATAGTAGTCTCTCTGATCATTGCCACTTTGTTGAGACTAGATTCAGAACCGCGGGGAGTTTCCGAACTGTGAAGTCCTTCTTTTCAACCTTCTTCCGAATTGGCGGGGTGCGGAAAAAATGGCGAGTTCCACAGGTTTTCTGGCGCGAGCGTTTTCTGGAATGACTTGGTATATGGATGAGCGCTTACGCAAGAAACTCCCTTACACTCAGGTCATACTGCTCGTGGTTTATCTATCACTTATGTGTTTCTTTTGCATTTGCGGCGTTGCTATTTGTAGGTGCGCTCTAAGTCACTTTGGTTGCCAATTACTGCTACTTGCTCAAAGCTAACATTTGGCTTACGCGTATCTCCTTGAGCGTTCGGAGAGGGCTCTCCACCAATATGCTCCTCTCTGACCGGTTACGGCGCTATGCCGACGATGGAACACATCCCTTTGGATCTTGAGGGAATGCGCTATTCCGCAATGTTACTAAGTGTCCTCTCGTACTGCAATCTTCTCCCATTTGTCGTTCGGTGCTCGCTGGTGGGTGAGGTAGTTCTGCTGCTAGGTGTCTATATTCAGTGTCGAATAAGATCGTGCTAACATGGACAAGTGTTTATAGCGCCCTTCTCTCCCGGACATGGAAAGTCGATGTCACTAGTTGATATCTGGAAGCCGTTAATGTGACGAATCTATTAAGCAACAAACTAAGGGTACGCAGGCTTGCTCACCCGAGTTTCGGCAATTGTGGTATGAAATGTCCTATGTTGTGCATAGATGGCACTCCCGATGAGTTCTTGATGAAATGTCCAGAGACTCAAGCGCGTAACCCTACCCCATATGACGAGAGTTGTGAGCCTCATCAAGATATTCCTAATGTCTGTTTAGAATATCTCAATGATATTCGCAAGTCCCGTAATGGGTGCCCGGGGTATGTTCGCGTCATAGGAGCGAATAAAGCCGTGTTTGAAGCCACAGTTAGTCCCCAGCCTTGTGATTGTAACTGCGTGTTGTTTAATTTGCATCAAAACCGAGGTGATTGTGCGGTTCTTTGATTTTTTGTGTTTTCTCTTTGCTTTATTTTTTTTATTTTCCAAGTGTTGTCTTTCAGGATTGCCTGTTGGTATGAGTGTGTTACCCCCTAAGCACTCTGGACCTGAGCTAAGTGGATCACCTTTATTGCGTGATCCTGGGATCTTGTTAAGAGGACACCAGTTGTTTACTTCACTACCCCTTCCGTTAAGCAGGACTCGGAGCGGAGACCGTCAGGTGCACTTAAATTCCAACTATTTTTCTGGATCAGTTCTCACGGCTTCCATCATGCTGCATTAGGTTCCATATCATCTTCTTTCTAACTCCGGAAAGAGAGTATACACCAGTTTTTTTGATTAAGCTCAGTACCTTTAGTTTAGGCATTGGAAGAATATGCTCTTGCTAAACTTCCAAAGGAGTCACTTTTCTTTAGCAGAACATGGCAGCTTAACTAGCCCGAGCCAAAGCTATGACGACCGGCCCACGGCACCTCTACCGAGCCAGTTATCGTGATATGCTCAGGGCCAAAAACAGATAGGTATAGACTAGAGTGGGTGACGAAATAAATTATGCCACAACCTCGGCTGCAGTTAGGCATCAGCATCATGCACCACACCCCATTGAATCTAGCGCAACTCGGAGTTGAGACCGAGCCTCCGCGGCGGATCAACTCGGCGACCCAGATTTATTATTATTTGTAAGTTTGTTATTTTGAGAACTTGGGTCGGGCAAAGCCTTGGTCTGGCCTGCAAAAATTCGCCAGCACAAGGTCATTTGAAACCAGGGCGGAAAGCGAGAGCCCTCCCTCGACTATTTGGAAATACGATGGTGAAGGGGCACCGGGTCTAGATCCCTCAAGGGGTGTCTCCTTTTTTGGTGAGCTCTATAGGCACGACGTTCATCTGGGATGTTGATAACTTCCTACGAAACGTCGGCCATCCGCACCGGATGCGAAGCTCACATGAATCTGGTACTTGCCCATCTATTCGTCAGTTTTATTTGGTGAACTAACTTGTACTCCGCGACAAAAATGTTTGATGTAATTGCTCGGTCCTCTATTATTTGTGATCCAGGAAAATGCGGGGCATTAGGCTTCTACCGAGTTTAGGATATGT
>NW_021025624.1:334424-382763 GCF_004153795.1 Camellia sinensis | reverse complement strand
TTTCAAATGTCTAATGCAACCGCATACAGATTGCAGTTAGTAATAGGATCGGCTAATCTAAACATGGCATTGAAATGCAACAATTAACAGTAATTCAACTTGAATTGAAATACAAATGATAGTTAAATGATGTATCGAGCCCCGGTGCAGTAAAACAAATGTGATGAATGCAGCATGACTGATACAAAGGTATTGCTAATTGAAACATGTGCCTAATAACTAACCATCATAAGCGGTAATAAAGGGAAGAAAAGACGTGGGTTGGAAGACATACACACACACTCACGCACAATTATTACACAATTGCCCTCTCGGAGGGTCCGAATAAATCTACAGTCACGCAAGTAAAATAATTAACTACTTAATTAATTATTACAGAATTCCTATTAAAACAATAAATAAATGCTAAAGGAAGGTGCGCCACGCCCCGCTCGGGATTGCGCGCATGATGGCCATGCTTCTGACATATCGCCTGAAACTCGCTCCATAGCACTACTGCTCTGTTTCATTGCCTTTTTCTTCTCTGAAAACTTGTCAAGAGTCCAGAGAGACCTTCTATGGATTGCAGACATTTCATCGGCTGGAGGTATGCGCACCGGCCGTGTAACAATATCCATCGGCTGGAGAAAAGCTATCGCACTGAATATAATGGATGCCCGGTCGGCACGGCTGAATGTTGCGGTCGGCAGCTTCCCTTGAAGACCAGCAAAACCAACACTCTTGGACCAAGTTAGGTTGCTCCTAGTCCTTGCAAGAATCAGCCTCAAGTATGCCTGCAAGTGCGAAGTAAGGATGCCATTGTGCTATGATTTTGATGAAAAAGTATGGCCCCAAGAACAAGGGTGTTTGATCACCTCTAATACACACCCAAATTGTAGAGAGAGAGAGATATTATAGAGAGAGGGTGATATATATGTTATATGTATGTATTAGGGTCTGCGTTATTGCTGAACCAAAACCCAATGGAGGAGGATGGCTTCCTTTTACTAGAGCAGAGGAAAGATGACTAAAGTTCTCAAAGAAGCTATACAAAAAGTCAAAGGACCAAGCTTCTAAGCGAGAGCAAATGCAAAGGCAAGCTTTCGTGAGGAAGCCAAGACAAGGGTCACAAGCTCTCACTACACGTGCTGATGGGCAGCAGTCTGTGATGTCCAAGCATGCAACTGGCAGTCCATTCAAATCTGTAGATAAAATACTCGGAAGAGGCTTCCATGCGCTAGCAAAAAAATGTCAGGATCGGCTACTCTAATCTGCCGGTCGGCAACTACATTTGGCCGGTCGGCAGTCGTGTATGCGCGGTCGGCCCATCTATTGGCCGTCGCATAAGTTTGGCGGCCGCATTTGAAAAGTTGTGGTCTTTGCTCTTGCAAGTCCAATTCAAACGGGCGGCCATACCGTCTTCATATGAACTCCCTTTCAGCGTCAATTCTTTGTTGTCCAAATTGAAGCCCCGGACTAGTAATTATTTCCATGGAACCAGCCGTTGCATCAAAAATTCCAACAGTGTACCAGATAATTTATGCTACTATTTGGTGAAGGCTGCTCAGTTTCGGTGTCCAACCGGGATGATGCCCAACTTCAACCAATCATATCTCTGCCCTCCAGACTCGGATTTAAGAGATTCTTGAATGAAAATGAAGGCCCGGACTAGTCTGTCTTTCCAACGGGTGTGCGCTCAAGATTACTCAAGTGTATAGACTGATACGTTTTAATTTAGCGGAGGCTGCCCAGTCCTTTTCCTTAGCGATTCTGCCATCTTTTTCTCCAACTTTGGCTTCTCCCCTCTTCTCCTCTAGTTTCTTCAACTTCAAACCCCTAAGCAAGGGTTGAAGGTTTTGTTTCAAAGATTTATCTCCTTTCATCTCATTTCCACCTTGTCCTTGCTCGGGTTTATCGAAAAAGCGGATTCTTTGACAAAATTGAGTCTCGGAACATCGTAGAAATATTTATTTCAAAAATGTTTCGAAGAGAGGGTTTTAAGGTCTAAAAACCATTCCAAAATATCTGTGCGTCTAAAATGGTGTGTGAAGTTGGGATTGTTCTCTCTTCTTGTGAAGAAGTTGAACTTGCCTTCACACCCTTTCTCCTACCAATACCATCGCGTAATGGGTGCCCCCCCAAAGGGGTTTTTTTTTGTTTTTGTTTTCCTTTATTTTTGGTTTTTTTTTTCAATAAAAAATTAGGGTGTCTCACAAGGTAGACCATATAAATAGAAAACAAAAACATGCATTTGACTGAGAATAAATCCCTCCAAATACATGTGTAGGGAGATGAGCGCCATTGTGGCGTAACAGCTTGGGAACAGAACTTGTCAATAAAATATCTGGTCGAAAAGACATATGGTGCCACATGCCATTTATGATGCCGGTAGCCTCAATTGGTAGTCCGACAGCCGCCAAGGGGAGTTGACAGGGCTTGAAGGTTTTGGTCCAAAACAGGCACAGAATGGATGGGAGTTTAAAGGCTCAAAGCACGGGCATTCAATGCCTGGACTCTCGGGACACCCTAAAACGAGCACCGATGCACATCGATAATCATCCGGAGTGCACAAGCTCGGATAGACGTCCGAAGTCTTCTGGAGAACAGTCAAAGACATGGGCAGGTGTCTACCAGTTGCCCCCTCTTTGACTAGACACTTGTAAAGTCATGGAAAAGATGTGAATGTAAATGTCAAAGCCAAAGACGACCCATTTTGGCAAGCGAACAACACACAAACAAGACAGAAAATAAATTGGTTGCGTTCGCAGGCCGGCCTACGTATCTTTTGCAGGGAAATCCAAACCAGCGTCAGTTCTCGGGTGATGCAAACGATATGCATGCAATGTATTTGAATGTTGGACTTACCACGCTTCGCGAAGCCACCATATGAAACTCATGAAATTCATGCGAGGTACGTATTTAGCAATAATGAAATGCGCATAAGCAAGAATGTATCACAATAAGTAACGATAACAACATATTTAATTGATCAGCTTCATAGCTAAAACCAACACCAGTTTGATACAAAGAGGATAAAACACACTCTAACCTTGCCAAAACAGAGACAAGGGAAGAAGAAAACACCGCTCAGGGTTGCGTTTCCGCATCCGAGAAATTTGAGAACAAAACTGGCTAGGGTCTTAGACAGTAGTGGTTTTGCTCAAAAACAAAAATTTACCGCTCTTGCAAGTCGTCACGTTATTTTCGAGCATCCCGAGATGGATTAAACAACCCCGCCTCAGGGCGGCTTCGCACGTCCGGATGAAAGAAACAACTACTAATTGACGTATTTCGATGACATCCCAAGGCGTAAACCTTCGCTCATGTGCGAGTGCTATACAATCCTAAAAACAACCATACAGGCGAGCCGCTACTTTCAGTAAACATACCTCTCAGAATCGGTATGATTTACCATCGCCCAGGGCCTGTCAGTATTATGCTTCCTGAGAGAAAAACCACTGCGGCGCATACTTCGTAAGCTGAGGTTACAACTGCCAGGGCAGCGTTTCACGTTTCCTTGAGAAACAACCACTCAGGCGCGTATTCATACATTCCCGAGGTAGAAACAAAAAAGGGCTGTGTACGATAGATGCACCAGTGAACAAGTCGATTAAGATGGAAAAGTGAATGAGGCGCGAAGATACACAAAGTATGAACAAGCCTAACAAATCAGGATGCACTAGATCATGTGGAGCGTCGTGTGTGTTAGATGCACAAAGTAAATGAGTGCAATAGATGCACAAATTGAATGAGTGCCGATAGATGCCACAAATGAACGAGCTGCATAGATGCACAAATGTAAACAAGTGCCACTGGATCACAAAGATGAACCAAGTGTGATTAGAATTCATACAGAGTTTGATAGTGCAATTTAAATGCATAACAAAAGGTGAACGTGTCTGTAGATACACAGAGTTGAAGTATGGTAGTGAATTGTTGCAGCTCATTACCACTAGACTACAAGAGAAACGACACAGAATACTCAATCCGTCGACACTCCTCCACTAACAATGACGCACTACATTCAAATATCCATGCGTTCTTCGAATGAAAACTGTACGTACGAATATCGATCTTACCATGTAAGAAGAGAAACTTAACTAAGAGCGATTAGTAAGAATGGCATGTTCTATGGCAATGATAAACAAACCGACGGATTCGATAGTTAGTCGTGAGAAGACGCGCTGCATTGTTCTATCAATAACAGAGAGACGATCTTTATGTGTGAGAACAGCGCTAATGAACTGAGACGCCACTCTCTATTTATGCGTGATAGATTCATAATGACTGCCTAGTTCTATGAACAGTGTACTCATTCTCTGCATATTATGCCAAGTATCTATGCAACAAATATGTAAAATGCATATTCTATGCAACAAAGTGGCATGCTAATTGGCTTTTATCGAAACTCAAACGAGGTTATTAGGCTATACCAAGCAAAGTCACTAGACATAAAATTGAGTTAGTAACTTCCGATGTCTAGCTCTGCAATAAGAGTTTCCTACTCAGTATGTTCTGACAAGAGCACACACCTCGTTCATATGACAAGTGACCGACACTCGTGCATCCGATAACACATTTTGAGCTTACTCGCCGACCAGGACCAATTCTTAGACCACCACAGTGAACCACCCACCTATTCACGTTCTCTGTGAGCCAAAACCAGATGGTGAACAAAACAGCATCAAACCCCAAAGAAAGGCCAATCAACCTCTTAGACCTCTGCCGGCCACTGTCCTGAAGTGGGCAAATCTGCGACCACTTGCACCCGCTCCCTTCCTTTACCTCCGCAGATGATAAATTGAATGGCCATCCACCATATTGCCTTTTTGTCTTTGGCATTTGCCCATGGTGGATAAACCTCATTTTCCAAGAAGTTCCAGATATCATAGTACCAAGGGTTTTGATCTTGCATTTCATCTATTACGGCGATAGTCTCGTAGGTCGGCGTGTATCTCTGCTCAATGATGATCGAACGCATCCGGACTCCAAGCGGGATGTCTATTATGGAAGATAGAGTTGATAAGGCGTCAATGAACCTGTTGTTCTCTCTTAGCAGATCCTTGAAAGTCAACTTTTCAAACCTAGGACGCGGAACGTCTAGGGTCTGCTAATAAATCTTCATCTTTTCTTCTTTAACCTTCCAGTCTCCATTGGCTTGAGACACAATTAGGTTTGAGTCGCCAACCACGTCCAACTTTTTGCCCTTAGTTCCAGAGTGGCTTCTAAACCAGTGATACACGCCTCATATTCTGCTTCGTTATTAGATACCTTCAATCGCAGTTTGAAGGCTAAAGGTATATGGAAATTGTCGGGTGCTATCAGCAACACACCTATCCTATAATCATACTGATTACAGGCTTTGTCAAAGTATATCGTCCAAATCTCTTCCTCAACTTGCAGAATGGCTTTATCTGGGAACAGGCATTCTACTGCTTCATCTCCTTCCACTGGGTGATCTGCCAGGAACTTCGCTACTGGTCTCTCCTTGACCGACTTGTAAGTGACATACTTTGGATCAAATTTAGAATGGAGAAGCAACCAACGGGCTAGCCTACCCGTAAGTGCCGGTTTCTCAAAGAGATATTTGATGGGATCTAATCTCGAAACTAGAATTACAAAGTGAGCTAACAAGTAGTGCCTCAATTTCCTGGTAGCCTATACTAAGGCTAAACAAGCTTTCTCCAGCGGGTGTAATGGGTCTCGCATTCTAGCATTTTTTTGCTCAAATAATAGATGGCTTTCTCCACCATATCCTCAGATTCCTGAGAAAGCATGCATCCCATCGTTGTGTCCGTTACTAATAGATACAAAATCAAAGGCTTTCCCGGTGCTGGCAGCGACAACACAGATCATGGAGATGGTAAGGTTATCCCCCAAGCTCTCTGAGTCGGCCAAAAGATTTAAAAGGAGACATGCCAGTGCTACTCCTACTCCCAACTCGCTGCTATTCGAGTTGTTGTCCATGCTCTGTCCGGCTTCAGTAGTTAGTTCGGTCTTTTCCTCTATATCACTGTCTTGCAACTGTAGGTTGAAGAAGATCTCAAAGCCCAGGACACACAACTTCGCAAAATTCATCCAGGGTTCAAGAAAGCCACAAAATGGGAAGTCTTCACCCTCCTGAACAAAATGACCATTCAGCGTTCCCCGGATTGGCTTGTGAGCAAGCTCGTACCGTTTCCCGACCTTCTTGGCTCTAGTTCTGCCTGCCATCTCTTCTCTTTTCTTGACCCAATCCTCTTTGGTGGGCATATAGCCAAGACCAAAGGCATGTGAATTATGTGGCACATCAGCCAATTCTGTGACGCCTTTTTGGCCACTCCTTCCCAGTCCCATTCATGGCATATTTTAAAGCTTGTTCATGAATTAAAATGATTGGGCACTAACATACAAGCCTTCATTAGCTGCCAAGATGGTTTGCAATGCTTGGGCCATAACTAGAGTAAACCCAAAAAGGAATGCATCCTCCTCACCATGAACAATTTCCAGCACAGGTGTAGTTACCTCTGGCGGAGGATGGAAGGATGAATTCTCAAAGACGATCGCCACTCCCTTCCCATAAGGGTATTTCAGCATTTGGTGAAGGGTAGTGTAGATGTCCTCGAACGTCCCGAGAGGGAATCCCATTTTGTTCATTGGGGCTTACTACAGTTCGGACTCAATGTCACGGTCCTGTATCTAATCACGCAGAGTGCAATGCAAGACTGATGAATCATCAAAGAGTCCAAATTCAGCAAATCGTTTTGAAAAATAGATTTTTAGAAAGAAGTGCCAAACATGGACTGCTTTTCTAGATATAGAGTCGCCACCTAAATGTTTTATTTTGGGGGAATTTAGGACATAGCCTCATGGTAAGCATGCTATCATGGCAATCACTCACACATATGCAAGGATGCTAAAGCATAAATACTTACCGAGTACACCAAGCCAAAACAGAAACTAGTTAGTAATCAATGCATGATCCTAGTTCATGTTAAGATGGCTAATGCAACACGTGCAAAAATGCAAACTAGGATAGGCTCGGCTCGGCTATTCTAAACATGGCATATGAAATGCAACAAATAACATGTATTCAACTTAGAATTGAAATACAATGCAGTTAACATGATACGCCGAGTCCGGTGCATGCAATACAAATGAATGAATGCAAGCATGCGAACATGTATATGCTAATTGAAACATGCCCTAAAACTAACCATCATAAGCAGGTAAATAAAAGGGGAGAAAGACATGGGGTTGGAAGACATACATCACACACACGCAAAATTATTACAACAATGCCCTCCTCGGAGGGTCCGAATAAATAATACACAACGAAATGAATAACTAACTACAGCTATTCATTACACGACATTAACTAATTAACAAACTAGCTAAGTAAGCATGTAAACTAAATGAATGTGACTGCCTCGGCTCTGTTTTGGATGACAATGGATGCATGCATGCTTGAGTCGCCTCGTCGGGAAATCCATCGCGATACTTCATCCCGCCTTTGTGCGAAATTTATTTCAGAAACTTGCACGAAGCTCCTAGAGGCTGAAACTCAACTCTGGGAAGTTGTGAGAGGGTTGCCGACCAGCCAATGGCATGGGAGACCACCTGCCAACCACCCCTTTGTGGTGGAGACCAAAAAGGGTGGTCGGCCTGCCAGAAAACCTGGTCGGCCGACCACTTTCTGCCCCTGGATTTTGGTTTTCTGCAACATAAAGCAATTGGGAAGCATGGCAAGGTATTTGCAACAAATGTGTGCTCGACCACTCTCCCCGTCATAGCATAGGCTCTAGGGAGTGTAACCCTCGATCCTCAGACCACCAATCACGCATCTCGATGCATGATGGCCGAGGAGTCGGATTGCATGAGTTAATGTAAAATGAATGCACAAATGAACACAATAAGGCCTAAACTCCATCATGGGTAATCCGGAGTGTTGGCGACCGAGAATCGAAGCACGTTTCGTCACTTGGAGTACGAAACGTCCATCGTTTCCCGTGTTTGGACTAAACCCTATTCCAAACACAATGCAATATACATGGAATGGCATGGCATGCAAACACAATGCAACAACTAGCATGCAATCCTAAACGAAATGAAAATAAGACATGTAAACATGCAAGGAAAGACATGCAAAGGTGCAACTAGCATACGCAATGCTATGAACTACAAATGGCATACTCAATGCACATGACGCTATATGGCATACACAACGCACATATGATGATGGACATACACAAAGGCATAATCAAGGCATACACAATGCGACGATCAAGCATGCGACAACATGGACATTGCATACATAATGCAAGGTGGACTTAAACTAAAATGAATGGACCTCAGCCACACCCAAATCAGTGGCCAAACATGATGAAATTAAAGGCAGGAACACTCATGCAAACATGCCCGATGCAAGGGACCGAACCTAAGGCATCAAATGCCACTCTACCAAAGCATGGCAAGGGGTGAAATATGGCATACAATCATGCATTTTCCATCTCTGAAATGACATGCAAGATGGCCTCGAATCATGCAAACACTTCATACAATGCATGTTAGATGTCCTGAATACCGAAACTAGTGAAGTGCATTACACTAGAGGTGCACAAAGCAATTCTCAAATGACCCAATCAGCCCCAAACAGTCCCTATGCAGGTCCTAAACAGTGGGAAAATAGTCTAAAATGATGGCTTAAAATGCTAAGAAATGGGGCTCATGCAATGGTCCAAAAATGAGGCATACAAGCACGACTCTCAAATGCATTTAAAGAGTGGAAAACATCGGAATATGGCATACATGTAAGCTCTCAAATATGATGCGCAATGGCCCCAAAACATGGAAACACCTCAACATAAGCATGCAATAGGCTCCAAAACTCAAAGCTAGGCAAGGGTATTGAACTACAACCATGCATAGAAAGCATCATTCAACCATGAGGCATAAAAACCGAGCTAAGGCAGTCCAAAACATGCACAAAATCAGTTTATGGCATGGCTGAAAAGTGCTAGGATCAAAGGCCAAAATAGCATGCAACACAAGCTAGTGAAGAGGGTTTACACTACAAGTATATGAAGCATTCAAGGGGCCACCAAACCAGAAAAATTCAGAGGTATGACATGCCAAATAAAGCCCAAAAACCCACTGACACATGGTCTATGGATGCAATAATGATAGGCTCCTTTGATAGGCTATAAAGGGGGTTGTTCTACACATGAAAGATGGACACCTAAAATGGAAAAATGGGCTCTGGACTGACCCTATGCAGGTCCTAAAACCCACCAAAAATGGCCTGAAACATGGCTTGGAAGCATGGAAATAAGGGCTCCTTTGTTAGGCCAAATATGCTAGTAAACAAGACAAGAGGTGAGAGGGTCACCCCTCTCTGATTTTGGTGCTCAAATAGCATGCTAGCCACTGAAAATCCACTGGATTTCAGTGGGTAAGAGACCAAACAAAGGTCAATGCAAAGGCCCTAAGGCATGGCTCAAAATAAGATGAAATGAAGCATGCAAAGGGGGTAGACGACCCCCAACAGAAAAATGGTCTTAAACAAAAATGCTAAGGACCTCAAAATAAGACTTTTTTTTAGTTTATGACAAAGCCCAAATATGATTTGCAAATAGAGCTAAGATATGAAGCAAAATAAAGACCAAAAGGGGGAATAGGGTGTTACCCTTGTAGCCAAGAACTCCAGCAGCTTTTGGACCAAAAAAAGCAAACCTTCAACTTCTGAAAACAAGCTCCAAGGTGCTTAGGTTGATGGTGGAAGTGTGTGGTTGTGAGGTGGTGTGCAAAAGGGGTCAAGAACTTTGGACTTTGGAGCTTGAAGTAGAGAGATAGAGAGGGGTGTATGTATATGCCTTAACCAAATTTTCTGAACATTCACAAAGGAGGGGGAGGCCCTCATTTATAGCCAAGAGGGTCCAAAGCTTCTCAAAGAAGCTAAAAACCAAGGTTAAACATCCTCCATAGGATGCAATCTGTGGCTTCCAGCTGGCACAGCTGGCAACAACTCACAGAGACAAGACTGAGGGAAGCTGGCCGACCAGTTCAGGTGGTCGGCCGACCGCTCCCCATGGTCGGCCGACCAGTTCAAAAGGTCCAAGTTGAAGAAAGGTGGTCTGCAGCCCTAATTGGTGGTCTCCCAATTGAATGCAAGCTAGTGGTGTGGTGGGAGACCAGCAATTGTGGCCCAAAAGTTAGGGAGACCAACTACCTGGCAAGAAAACTGGCCGGCAGGAGAAAAGTGGTCTCCAAAGAGAAAAGGCGGTCTCCTACCCTTGTACCACCTTCCAAACAATGAAAACAAGGTCCATGCCAAAAATGAACCAAGACGGATGCAAAACGAGGGTTCGGGGGCCAAAATGCGCAGCCGGGTGCCCCGAAAACTGACCGTTAAGCATTGAAAGTGGCGTGCGACCACGAAGGCGGTCTCCCGGGCCACAGTGTCCCTCTAGAGAGAGGAAACGAGGTGTGTGACAAAAATCGGAGCAAACGGAGAAAGTTAAGCGGTCCCGAATCGAGGCGCACATCCGACGGCTTCGAAAACCTAAAACTGGTCTCCAAACGGGAACAATGGTCTACGACCACAAAAAGCAGCCTATGGCCACTGAGAGATGGTCTACAAGACCTCTCCCTCCCTTGAGGAAGAGAAAACAAGACCTGGTCCGCAAACCGAGTCAAAGCACAAAACGTTTCAAGGCCCAGGGGCAAGGCTTTCAGCCGAGAACTCCGAAACTCGAAACGGGCAAAACATGCGCCATCACCGAGCGCTCAATCGATGACGTCTGAGTCTTAAGGTCGGTCAAAAATGGGGTGTCTACAGTTGCCCCTCTTTGACAGAACTCGAAAGTCATAACAATGACGGGAGTGAATGTCAAAACCCAGAGATGACCCATTTTTGGCAAGGCCAAAGACTTAGACAAACATGAAAGATAACAAAGATATGCGCCCACAGGCAGGGGCAAAATGCAAGAACAATGCAAAAGCCTAGCATAACTTATGATCATGCAAAGAGAGCTGTAATCAAGCAAAACATGCAACAGTTTTAGGCAATCAAAAACCAAACTACATTACAATGCAGAAAGGATGTAAGAGAGTTATTCAATTCTCGCTACGTCTCACTCGGAGAACATACAATACCTATCCGGTTCGTCTGGTAGCTCCAGCTTCAAATGAACCAAACATACAATATCGTGCTTATAAAAGAAACAAACTTAACAGGTACAATACTGTTAGAAGCATGCATAGCAATGCAAGTGAAAAGTGCGTGACACTGCAAGTGGAGAGGTGCATGATAATGCAACCTAAGTGTGACGCATCAAAATGCTTGCGAAATGTGCATAACAATACAAATGAAGTATACATGATAATGCAATGCACTAACAAGTGCAGAGAGATGCGCAAAATAGCGCGATGCGATATGCAAAGCACAAGACAGTGCGATTAAGGTGCGCAAGATAGCGCGATGAATGCAATGCACAAAACAGTGCGAATGAGTTGCGCAAAATAGCGCGATGAATGCAATGCACAAAACAGTGCAATGCGCAAAATAGCACGATTGAAATGCAATGCACAAAACAGTGCGATTGAGGTGCGTAAGATAGCGCGATGCGCAAAATAGCGTGAAATAAAATATATGCAAAATGCATGAGATGCACAAAATAGTGCAAATGAGGTGCGCAAGATAGCGCGATGAATGCAATATGCACAAAATAGTGCGATTGAGGTGCGCAAGATAGCGCGATGCGCAAAATAGCACGAAATGAAATGTATGCAAAATGCATGAGATGCACAAAACAGTGCGATTGAGGTGCGCAAGATAGCGCGATGCGCAAAATAGCGCGAAATAAAATGTATGCAAAATGCATGACATGCACAAAACAGTGCGAATGAAGTGCGCAAGATAACGCGATAAAATGCATGCACAATGCAAGACTTGGCACACGGCTTACGACACAACATTCCATTCATTTGGCACACAGCTCACAACACAACACTTTGTTTGTTTGGCATGCGACTCATAACACAATATTCTGTTTATTTGGCACGCAGCTTGAAACACAGCACTCTGTTTATCTGGGCACACAGCTCTTTTGGGCACACGGCTCATTTTCGGGCACACAGCTCGTTTTCGGGCACATAGCTCATTTTCGAGCACACAGCTCGTTTCGGGCACACAGCTCATTCTTCGGGCACACAGCTCGTTTCTGGCACACAACTCATTTTTCGGACACACAGCTCATTCTTCAAGCACACAGCTAGTTTCGGCCATACAGCTCATTTTGGGCACACAACTCATAACACTGCTCAATCTGAACACTCAGTCCATAACACAGCATTTGGTTTGCATTTTGAACACACAACTCAAACACTTGAATTTCTGAACACGCAACTCAAACATTTGGCGTGAACACGCAGCCCACATTTTTGAAATCTGAACACACGGCTCAAACTTTTGTCGTGAACACGCAGCCCACATTTTCTTGAAATCTGAACACATAGCTCAAACTCTTGCGGTGAACACGCAGCCCACATTTTCTTGAAATCTGAACACACAGCTCAAACTTGTTGTCGTGAACACATAGCCCATAGTTTTTGAAAGTTGAACACGCAGCTCAAACTTTTGAATTTCTGAACACGCAACCCATTTTTTGATTGTGAACATGCAGCACACACTTGTTGAAAGTTGAACACGCAGCCCAAACTTTTGACTTTCTGAACACGCAGCCCATTTTCGAATGTGAACACACAGCACACATTTGTTGAAAGTCGAACACGCAGCCCAAACTTTTGAATTTCTGAACACGCAGCCCATTTTTGATTGTGAACACGCAACACACATTTGTTGAAAGTTGAACACACAGCCCAAACTTTTGAACTTCTGAACACGCAGCCCATTTTTGAAAGTGAACACGCAGCACACATTTGTTGAAAGTTGAACACGCAACCCAAACTTTTGAACTTCTGAACACACAGCCCATTTTTGAATGTGAACACGCAGCACACATTAGTTTGAAAGTTGAACACGCAGTCCAAACTTTTGAACTTCTGAACACGCAGCCCATTTTTGAATGTGAACACGCAGCACACATTTGTTTGAAAGTTGAACACGCAGCCCATTTTTTGTTTGTACGCAGCTCATACTAAACACACTGTTCATACACTTCACTTCTGAACACACAGCTCATTCATTTCATTTGCACGCAGCTCATTCTTAAACCTGAACACACAACCCAAACTTTTCATTTTTGAACACACAGCTCATTCACATCATTTTGAACACGTAGCTCACACATTTCAATTCTGAACATGCAGGTCATACATTTTCATTTGCACGCAGCTCATTCTAAATTCTGAACACGCAACTCATAAACTCATTCACTTCATTTTGAACACGCAGCTCACACATTCCACTTTGAACACGCAGCTTATACATTTTCATTTGCATGCAGCTCATTCTTAATTCTGAACACACAGCTCATAAATTTTCATTTATGAACACATAGCTCATTCACTTCATTTTGAACACGCAGCTCACACATTCCATGCAGCTCATACATTTTCAATTTTGAACACGCAGCTCATAACAGAACATTGCTCGATCTGAACACACGGCTCATAACACAATAGTCTTTTAATTTTGAACACACAACTCATTCTGAACATACAGGATACGATGACGGAACTTGCAGAAGTTGAAACAAACTTAGATGCCCGACATTTTCCCTTTTTTTTTTCTTTTGCTTCGAAGTCTGGAACCTATATAGCTTCAGATAGGTCCTGGTTTTACTGTTTTCACATGACCCGGGTTAAACCCTATGGTTTTTGAAAGAACAAAATCTCGTTTTACACAAACATGGAGAGTAGCACTCTGAGCACAAAGCGATTTTTTTTTTTTAAAATTGAAATTGAGAATGAGTTCTCAACCGGGTATTGAGCCTACAACTGACCATAGCCAAAACAACTCAACAACGGAAAACGAAGGTAGAACAACCTAAACACAACTCAACAAAGGAAAAACAAGGTAAAACAACCTAAACACACCGAGTGACACTCGAAACGACTCAAAACAAGAATCGAGAGAAAGCAAAAGACACGACACTCAACCGTATTAGAAAGACGAGAGAACTCTCAGATCGCGAGGAGCCAGTTTCTCCGGGTATTTGTTTCCCACCCTTTCTAATTTGTGATTCTCACATCACTCGGCCCTCAGGGTCTGTTTTTCTAAAAAAGCCCTTTCCTCACTTTTTCTCTCAGCGCACATCTCTCTATTCTTCAATCTCTCATTTTTTATCCCTTCCCTAGGTGGTTGATGGATAAACAGGAAGTTGCAGGCTCACGTCCCTAGCATTCTGCTAGATTCTCTTTTTTTGGTGACGTCTAGTCGATGCCCCGGATGAGGGAGTGGAGTATCTTGATCCATTCCAATTCGTGCTTCGCACTTGGCTTGATACCTCATTGCTTGGAGGATGAGAGAGCTTTCAGCCCCTTTGTTGACAGCTTCAATTGTGCCCTTTTCTGGGAGGTAAAGTGCCCCTCTTGGCAAGTATGGTGCCCTTTCTGGCAAATGTATTGACAACGGAGAAAAGACAAGAAGCCTGACTCAACTGTGCCCCTAGTTCATCACTTTGACCAATTTTTGTTTTTTGCTTCTGTTAAAACAATTTTAACCAAAATGAGAGTTAGATTAACACGCATGTTCGATTTTCTGATTTGAAATCATGCAAGTCAGGTTATGTGCACTGAAAATTTTCCTTTTTTTGGGTCCAAGAAATGGTCCAGTTTTAGAAAAATGGAATACTTTTTGAGAAAATTAGTCAACCTCAGTAAAAATTCTCAAAAAAAAAACTGTTTTTGCAAATGGCCACTGCTCGATGAGCACGAAACCTACTCTTGAGATGCACAACCTCGGATCGAAAGCAATGGAAAATTGCCTCTTTGCCTAAATGGCACTGCATGGCAATGGAAAGTTGCCCCTTGTTTGGATATCACCGCAGCACTGCACGACAACGAAAGTTGCCCCTAGTCTGAATAGCGCCGCAACACGTGGCAACCAGTCCTCACAGTGACAATTACAACCAAATTCTCAAACACAGAGAATACAAAGATGACCAGAACCAACACATGGACACAGTCAAATTTGAAGTGTTTACGGCTAGACTTCAGAATGAAGTTGCCTACGTATCCCAAAGATGGGAATCAAGCCTTACGTAGTTCGGAGTTAAGGTACACTCGAGTATTAACCTCTCCTTTTGCGCTCTAGCTTTTGCCAAGGCCGCCCTTCCGAGTTTTCAATCTTGCGAGCTTTGTTTTTCTTTTCTTTTCAATTCTTCTTTTCTTTGTTCATTCTTTTTCAGAATTTTTCATTTCTTTTTCTTCATTTCTTTTTTTGTTCTTTGCATTTTTTCTTCTTTGTTCTTTTTCTTCTTTTTCTCGCTCTAACTTTTGCCTGGGTCGCCCTTCCGGGTTTTCGGCCCAGCGAGCCTCTCAAGGGTAAAAGTGTAGTTTTGTCCATATCAAATGGTTTTGAGATCTGAAGTCATCTGAATCTAGGAGAGTGGCTATTGTTCGCTGATGATGTAGGAGTCCATCCAATGGAGGGTGAATTTGCCCCTAGTGTTGTGGATAGGAACTTGGTTATCCTTCAGCAATACTTTTTTCTTTCCCCTTTCTGGGATTTGGCATTCTTGCCAGTCTTCCCTGGTTTGCAGAAACGACACATCTCTGACTCTTCGAGCGCATCTGACATTTTTGCCCCTAGTTCAAGGGCTACTTTTGATCTAGCTTCGCAAGCTTCCTTTGATCACATATGATATTCTCGCCCCTAGTTCATGGGCTGCTTTTGATCCGGCCACGCGGGCTTTACGTTGTGGTTGACCGTCGAACATTCTGAATTAAGGTTCAAGGCTTGGAAGCAAAGGGGTTGAGTCTCGAGGCTGAGAGTGATCCTAAGCTGCACAATCTCAAGAGCGATTCCACACAGGTCTTCGCAGGACCGCACAAAATATTTTTTGAAATCTTTTAAGAAAGCGACTAATCACTCGCACGGAAGACAATGTGAAATCAATCTGGATCAAGCCAGGACCCTTCTCAGTACTCATATTAACAAGCATGATCTCATTCATTAAGGGCTTAGCACGCCTCTATTTCTCTCAATTGATCAAATTTTTGCAAATCCCGAGGAATTCCTTTCTCTTCGTTTTCATCACAGTGTTCAAAAAGTTTTGAAAAACATAGGTCAATGCAATAATTTCAAGGCACAGAAGAGCGGGTGAAATGTGCTGCCATTTCATTCTAAACTTGCTGGCACAACAGGCTCAAAGTAGAAATAAGCACAAAGTACGAAAAACCACTGCTGCTTCATTCAGATCTTCTGGTGTAACTGGCTCCACGGCAGAAACAGACTCAAAAAGAAAGCAAAGAGACAAACACAAAACAAAATAGTGGCATTCGAGGTAACATCCTCGGAATCACTCGACTCCTATACAACAGGACTGACTCGATACAACAAGACAAACCTTAACAAAAAGGCTGACTTCAAACAAAGAGATAGACTCAAAACAACACAACTAAACTGACCTAAATACCCAAGTCAGAAACCACAAAAACTAGCATTCACAAATGCTCAAAACAGTGCGTGCCATACGCCATATCTGAAGTAAACTGAGCGCCGTCCCCAGGTGGTTCACCCCCTAATCACATCACATTATCCTTCAGATTCACTAATCCAGTGACGATAGACTTTGCTTCGTGGCGAACAAATCCTGTACTTCGTGGATAATGTGATGTGATTAGGGGGTGAACCTGTACTCCGATATGGCGAACAAATCCTGACCCCGTTGTCAAACAAATCCTATACTTCGTGGCGAAGACGGAAACAATTGTCGGTGGTATGAACAGTCTGTTGATGGTACGCACAGTACTGGGTAGCATCATGACCCAGTGGAAGATGAGCAGGGAGAGGCCGAGGCTCAAGGGCTTTAAGATGCCCCTTTTCAGCAAGGATTTGAAGTGCCTTAGACAAAGGCATATGGAGGGCATGAAAGACCCTGAGACCTCGGGGTGGGTACTTCGAGGTTTGTGGATTTTTGCTAGGGGCACTAGCGAAAGGGTCAGCAAGTGCTGGCTTGGTTTGCCAATCTCTTCCGAGTGCAGAATTAGAGCTCAAAGGATCGTTTTTGGTACGACGGCCCTTCTCCCGGTTTTCCCCTTGGCTTGAACTGCTCTCACTCTGAGTGGGGAAAGTGTTATCCACAGTTTTTACAGCAACAGCGAGCACCTGCTGTTTATTCAGTCCTCCGGCTTTCAAAGCCTCAACAGCCCACAGGAGTTGTTCATAGGGATCGGTGTCCACCTTCACCTTGTTCTTACCACTCGCCTCTGGTTGGTAGAAGGTTTGAGTTGCTACATCAGAGTGGAGCCCCGTTGTTGTCGACATGTCATTGTCGAAACTTGGGATGGCTTCAGGTTGGCTGAGTTCGAGTACAATTTGCCCCAGTAGCGGGGGCTCCTCCGGTGTGAAGTTCCCGGCATACAATGCAGTTGGTGGCGAAGCCCACATTCCGTAGGCTAGATCAGCCACGGATCTCTAAAGATCGCCAATCATTCCCATCAACTCGAAAGTGGTGGGCTCACGGGTTTGAAATAACTGCGGTTCCCAGATCGGATGTGTAGAAGGTGACCTGGGTGGGTGTGGTACGTCAACGTCGGTATCACCCTGTATGATGATTCCCTGGTTTAATGCGGCTTCCATAACCACTATTTCCTCTGAATTTTGTGTCATCACAAGTCTGCTGAATCGATCGGAGGTGGTGTGACTGGTGACTGACGGATCAGATGAACCGGTGAGCCCTAACTGGCCTTTCTCTGCTTTGCCTCAGCAAAGGAAGATACTGACTGCTCTGAACTGAATCTCCAAACTGAAAGAGAAAACAGGCAACAGCTCAGCCCAATTTCACTAGGACAAATATAAGCATGGCTGGATAACTATATTCAACCACTGATCACTGTTCCCCAAATTACTGCCCCAAAAACTGAATCTGATACCCGCAGATAACTGATTCCCAAAATACTAAACTGGTGCCCGTAGGCCTGATATCCAAACTTGTAAACTGATACATGCATTCCTGTAGAGACACACTCTAAAAGCACATAGCAAACAAGTGAGAGCCAAAACACTCCTATGTTGGGGTAGGGTTTCCCTGTCCTATCTTGTCAGGAGCTATGGTTTCACTACGCACACAGCGGTTTCAAACAACCTATAATCAGGTAAGCAACCTGTCCTAACTTGGAATGGTCACTATGGATTCCGAATATGCACTAGGTCGAATGGTCAAAAAGGGTACCCCGGTAAAAATCGGGGTTTGTGTTCCCATCGTGGCAGAGCCCGTAACCGGTCAGCCTTATGGTACGCTTCTCAAAGGGAGCCTCTGGCAAACCGTTCAGGAATAGCAGATGGCAAACACGGTGTCCTAGGCGCACCAATGCAAAGGCAATGCAAAGAAACACATAAGTGTAATCAAAACAAGGTATCATGAGTTCAAGTCAAGTTCTCTAAGTGCCCAGCAGAGTCGCCAGAAACTGTAGACGTCCCTGAATGTCCCGGGAAGAAATCACATTTTGTTCATTGGCGCTTACTACCGTTCGGACTCAATGTCACGGTCCTGTATCTAATCTTGCAGAGTGCAATGCAAGACCGATGAATCATCAAAGAGTCCAAATTCAGCAAATCGTTTTGAAAAATAGATTTTTAGAAAGAAGTGCCAAACATGGACGGCTTTGCCAGATACAGAGTCGCCACCTAAATATTTTATTTTGGGGGAATTTAGGAAACCCTGACTCGTGCCTAAGGCCACGTGTCCGTCATCACCAAAGTTGCCTCGGCTCGGAAACTTGGGTACGATTGGGGAAGGTTACTTCGTGAGCACCCCCGCTCGCCCGATCAAAGATCGGCCACTACTAACCATGATATCGAGTTTTGAAAATATTATGCGCTCTTATTCTGGTTATTAGCCTAGAATTACTATGTGATGCACACAGCATACAAGCATAGACTGGATTTCCTAATTTGGAACAAAGCATCGTATATCCGTTTGTTTTGAAAAATGAATTGAAATTTGCTACTCGCAAGTAGGCCAAAACACGGGTTTCGACGAATTATTCCAACTCAAGCAACCCAACCTTCACCCACAGGCATTCAGGCAACTATATCACATAAGCACATAGCCTCATGGTAAGCATGCTATCATGGCAGTCACTCACACACATGCAAGGATGCTAAAGCATAAATACTTACCGAGTACTCCAAGCCAAAACAGAAACTAGTTAGTAATCAATGCATGATCCTGGTTCATGTTAAGATGGCTAATGAAACACATGCAAAAATGCAAACTAGGATAAGCTCGGCTATTCTAAACATGACATATGAAATACAACAGATAACATGTATTCAACTTGGAATTGAAATACAATGCAGTTAACATGATGCGCCGAGTCCGGTGCATGCAATACAAATGAATGAATGCAAGCATGCGAACATGTAGATGTTAATTGAAACATGCCCTAAAACTAACCATCATAAGCAGGTAAATAAAAGGGGAGAAAGACGTGGGGTTGGAAGACATACATCACACACACGCACACTTATTACGACATTGCCCTCCTCGGAGGGTCCGAATAAATAATACACAACGAAATGAATAACTAACTACAGCTATTTATTACACGACATTAACTAATTAACAAACTAGCTAAGTAAGCATGTAAACTAAATGACTATGACTGCCTCGGCTCTGTTTTGGATGACAATGGATGTATGCATGCTTGAGTCGCCTCGTCGGGAAATCCATCGCGATGCTTCATCCCGCCTTTGTGTGAAATTTATTTCAGAAACCTGCACGAAGCTCCTAGAAGCTGAAACTCCACTCTGGGAAGTTGTGGGAGGGTTGCCGACCAGCCAATGGCATGGGAGACCACCTGTCAACCACCCCTTTGTGGTGGAGACCAAAAAGGGTGGTCGGCCTGCCAGAAAACCTGGTCGGCCGACCACTTTCTGCCCCTGGATTCTGGTTTTTTGCAACACAAAGCAATACGGAAGCATGTCAAGGTATTTTCAACAAATGTGTGCTCGACCACTCTCTCTGTCATACCATAAGCTCTAGGGAGTGTAACCCTCGATCCTCGGACCACCAATCACGCATCTCGATGCATGATGGCCGAGGAGTCGGATTGCATGACTTAATGTAAAATGAATGCACAAATGAACACAATAAGGCCTAAACTCCATCATGTGTAATCTGGAGTGTCGGCGATCGAGAATCGAGGCACGTTTCGTCACTTGGAGTACAAAACGTCCCTCGTTTCCCGTGTTTGGACTAAACCCTATTCCAAACACAATGCAATATACATTGAATGGCATGGCATGCAAACACAATGCAACAATTAGCATGCAATCCTAAACGAAATGCAAATAAGACATGTAAACAAGCAAGGAAAGACATGCAAAGGTGCAACTAGCATACGCAATGCTATGAACTACAAATGGCATACTCAATGCACATGATGCTATATGGCATACACAACACACATATGATGATGGACATACACAAAGGCATAATCAAGGCATACACAATGCGACGATCAAGCATGCGACAACATGGATATTGCATACATAATGTAAGGTGGACTTAAACTAAAATGAATGGGCCTCAGCCACACCCAAATCAGTGGCCAAACATTATGAAATTAAAGGCAGGAACACTCATGCAAACATGCCCAATGCAAGGGACCGAACCTAAGGCATCAAATGCCACTCTACCAAAGCATGGCAAGGGGTGAAATATGGCATACAATCATACATTTTCCATCTCTGAAATGACATGCAAGATGGCGCCGAATCATGCAAACACTTCATACAATGCATGCTAGATGGCCCGAATACCGAAACTAGTGAAGCGCATCACACTAGAGGTACACAAAGCAATGTTCAAATGACCCAACTAACCCCAAACAGTGCCTATGCAGGTCCTAAACAGTGGGAAAATGGTCGAAAATGATGGCTCAAAATGCAAAGAAATGGGGCTCTTGCAATGGTCCAAAAATGAGGCATACAAGCACGACACTCAAACGCATTTAAAGAGTGGAAAACATGGGAATATGGCATACATGTAAGCTCTCAAATATGATGCACAATGGCCCCAAAACATGGAAACACCTCAACATAAGCATGCAATAGGCTCCAAAACTCAAAGCTAGGCAAGGGTATTGAACTACAACCATGCATAGCAGGCATCAATCGACTATGAGGCATAAAAACTGAGCTAAGGCAGTCCAAAACATGCACAAAATCAGTTTAAGGAATGGCCAAAAAGTGCTAGGATCAAAGGCCAAAATAGCATGCAACACAAACTAGTGAAGAGGGTTTACACTACAAGTATATGAAGCATTCAAGGGGCCACCAAACCAGAAAAATTCAGAGGTATGACATGCCAAATAAAGCCCAAAAACCCACTGACACATGGTCTATGCATGCAATAATGATAGGCTCCTTTGATAGGCTATAAAGGGGGTTGTTCTACACATGCAAGATGGACACCTAAAATGGAAAAATGGGCTCTGGACAGAGCCTATGCAGGTCCTAAAACCCACCAAAAATGGCCTGAAACATGGCTTGGAAGCATGGAAATAAGGGCTCCTTTGTTAGGCCAAATATGCTAGTAAACAAGACAAGAGGTGAGAGGGTCACCCCTCTCTGATTTTGGTGCTCAAACAGCATGCTAGCCACTGAAAATCCACTGGATTTCAGTGGCTAAGAGACCAAACAAAGGTCAATGGAAAGGCCCTAAGGCATGGCTCAAAATAAGATGAAATGAAGCATGCAAAGGGGGTAGACGACCCCTAACAGAAAAATGGTCTTAAACAAACATGTTAAGGACCTCAAAGTAAGACTTTTTTTAGTTTATGACAAATCCCAAATATGATTGAAAATAGAGCTAAGATATGAAGCAAAATAAAGACCAAAATAGGAAATAGGGTGTTACCCTTGTAGCCAAGAACTCCAGCAGCTTCTGGACCAAAAAAAACAAACCTTCAACTTCTGAAAACAAGCTCCAAGGTGCTTAGGTTGATGGTGGAAGTGTGTGGTTGTGATGTGGTGTGCAAAAGGGGTCAAGAACTATGGACTTTGGAGCTTGAAATAGAGAGATAGAGAGGGGTGTATGTATATGCCTTAACCAAATTTTCTGAACATTCACAAAGGAGGGGGAGGCCCTCCTTTATAGCCAAGAGGGTCCAAAGCTTCTCAAAGAAGCTAAAAACCAAGGTAAAACATCCTCCATACACGTGTATGGAGGATGCAATCTATGGCTTCTAGCTGGCACAGCTGGCAACAACTCACAAAGACAAGACTGAGGGAAGCTGGCCGACCAGTTCAAGTGGCCGGCCGACCACTCCCCATGGTCGGCCGACCAGTTTAAAAGTTCCAAGTTGAAGAAAGGTGGTCGGCAGCCCTAATTGGTGGTCTCCCAATTGAATGCAAGCTAGTGGTGTGATGAGAGACCAGCAATTGTGGCCCAAATGTGAGGGAGACCAGCTACGGGACAAGAAAACCGGTCGGTGGGAGAAAAGTGGTCTCCAAGGAGAAAAGGTAGTCTCCCACCCTTGTACCACCTTTCCAACAATGAAAACAAGGTCCATGCCAAAAATGAACCAAGACGGATGCAAAACGAGGGTTCGGGGGCCAAAACGCGCAGTCGGGTGCCCCGAAAACTGACCGTTAAGCATCGAAAGTGGCATGCGACCACGAAGGCGGTCTCCCGGGCCACAGTGTCCCTCTAGAGAGAGGAAACAAGGTGTGTGCCAAAAATCGGAG
Source organism: Camellia sinensis (assembly GCF_004153795.1). Lineage (NCBI taxonomy): Eukaryota > Viridiplantae > Streptophyta > Magnoliopsida > Ericales > Theaceae > Camellia > Camellia sinensis. Next base: position 359,923 of record NW_021025624.1, on the reverse strand, counting down.
CAAATGGAGAAAGTTAAGCGGTCCCGAATCGAGGCGCACGGCCGACGGCTCTGAAAATCGAAAACTGGTCTCCAAACGGGAACAGTGTTCTACGACCACAAAAAGTAGCCTACAGCCATTGAGAGATGGTCTACAAGACCTCTCCCTCCCTTCAGGAAGAGAAAACAAGACCTGGTCCACAAACCGAGTCAAAGCACAAAAAGTTCCGACGCCCGAGGGCAAGGCTTTCAGCCGAGAACTCCGAAACTTGAAACGAGCACAACATGCGCCATTTCCGAGCGCTCAATCGATGACGTCTGAGTCTTAAGGTCGGTCAAAAATGGGGTTTTAACCAGTAGAAGAGACTGCTTTCACCTAGTGCAACCAAAGTCTCCCTAGTAGTAGATTGAAAGTGGCTTGCACATCCAGGACATGGAACTTAATATCCTGTTGAGCTGGGCCCATTTGAACTCTGATCTGTACCGTGCCCATAACATCTCTGCTGGTATTATCATACGCCCGAATCACCTGGGCTGTACCCACGAAATCTGCTGGTCTCAGGTCGATGGCATAAGTTGTGCGCTATGGACAGACGTTAATTGCTAACCCCGTATCAACCAACACCACTGGCACCCACTTTTCTTTGCACTCAACTGATATGTACAGAGGTTTATTGTGTGCTAAGCCTTCTGGCGGCATTTCTTTCTCGGAAAAGGTTAGGGTTGGACTAGCACCACCTGGGAAAACTAGTTCCACAAGCTGTTCAGGAGTGGTGTCAATGGACAGTTTGGCTTTGTCCATTGCTGATAATACAGCCTGTCAATGCACCCGAGAAGCCATAAGCAGACCTTAGATTGAAATATCGGTCTGAATTTTCTTTAGCTATTTCAGCACTGCCTCTTCTTCCAACTGTTTTTCCTTCTGCTTTTCAACCTCTTTATCTTTCTCAGAGGCTTTAGCTTAGTCCAAGTACGGCGGCGTAGGCTCGACTTTCTTCATGCCCCTTTCGGACAGCTTGAATTGGTCCTACAGTTCGGACTCCTGTCACGGTTCTGAATCTAATCTCATAGAGTACAATGCGAGACTGATAAACACCAAAGAGTCCAATCCGGTAAATCATTTTGGAAAATCAATTTTGAATCAAATAATGCCAAAACTGGACTGCTTTGCCAGATTACAAAGTCGCCACCTAAATATTTTATTTTTGAAAAATTTAGGAAACCCTGACTCGTGCCAAAGGCCACGTGTCCATCATCACCAAAGTTGCCTCAGCTCGAGAACTTGGGTACAAGAGGGGAAGGTCTTGAAATGTGCACCCCCGCTCGCCCGATCAATAGATCGGCCTCTACTAATCATGATATGTTGTTTGATAAACCTCATGTGTTCTTGTTCTGATTATTAGCTAACTTTACTATGTGACGCACACAAACAAGTATAGACTAAGTTGTAAGACTTGGAACAAATCAACTCATGTTTATTTTTTAAACTGGTTTGAAAATGCACTCTCAAGTGGGCTAAAGTGCGGATTTGCCACCAAACATGATGGGCTTAAAACATGATTTGCCACTTCGCAAAGTGGGCTTAAAACGCATATTCGACGAATTGTTCCAATTCAAGTAATCAAGCCTTCATCCACAATCATTCATGCAGTTTAGCAAAAAAGCACATAGCCTCATGGCAAGCATGCGAAACATGGCAACACTCACACTCATGAAAGTATGCTAAAGTATAAAACTTACAGAGTACTTCAAGCCAAAACAAAAGCTAGTTAGAATATGCATGATCCTAACTATACAAGATGCCTAATGCAACACATGCAATAATACAATTAATAGGCTCGGCTACTAATATGGCATATGATTCGATTTGAACAACATGTGATAAACACGTATCCAAAGAAGTATATTGAAATACAATGCAGTTTGAATGATGCGCCGAGTCTCGGTGCATGCAAGACAAATGAATGATGCACGCATGCGAGCATAAGGTATGCTAATTGAAACATGATCCCTAATCTAACCATCAAAAGTTGATAAATAAAAGGGAGAAAGATGTGGGGTTGGAAGACATGCACACACGCACGCACACTTATTACAACATTATGCCCTCGCGAAAGAGGGTCCCAATAAATAAGCTAAGTTCCACTAAACTAAGCTAATTATTACAAAACAACTAATTAACTATTCTAGCTAATTATTACAACACATTTGAATAACTAGCTATACTAAGCTAATTAGAATATTACAAAGCAAATTAAACTAATTAATTATAGCACATGTATTAATCAGCTATAGCTAGCTAATAAAGCAATAAAGTGGCCTCGCGGGCGAGGGAGACATGCATGCTCGGTTGGCTTCCTCCCAAAAATCCATCGCCTTGCCATCGGCTGCCTCTGTTTGAACCTTCTTTATTTTCTGAACATCGAATCAGCTTCCAGACTGCTACTGCTTCAAAACAGGAACACTTTTGCACCAAAATGGACTGGTGGCCGGTCGGTCACAAAAAGTGGCTACCGACCACCACTTTTTCCCGACTCTTGTTTTTGCTGCAACAGAGAGCAACAGAGGCAAAGCAATGCATTTTTCAAGGAATGTGTGTATTGCCACCCTCCTTATCATTTCTCAAGCTCAAAGGAGTATGGCACTTGGCTCTCAAGCCACCAGTCAAGCATCTTCATGCATGATGGCCAAAGAACCAAGCTTGTACAAGCTTATTGAATGCACAAATAAGACTCAAATAGCTACCACCCTATCATGCATGATCAAGGGTGATAGGGACCAAGAGATGTGACACATTTCATCACTTTGAGTATGAAACGTCCCACATTTCTTGTGTTTGGATTAATGTCTGATCCAAACACATGTAATGCAACACGCATGTTTATCTTGCTCAAGTTTTACTTGATTCATTTTGTTTACACATTTTAGCATTACCAAACCATTCTTTAGTTGGTTAAGTCCAATGTGAGAGTCCTCTAATGAGAGAGGGGTCAACCAAAGGATGATTTAAGACATGAGAGAGTTCATACCTTTGGCTAGGAGGAACCCTCAAAAGAGGGTTAAAGCCATTGAGCACAAGCTCTATCTCAAGCTTTAACACAATCATAAGGCTAACCAACCCTCAAAACAAATGGAAAAATAAAGAAATGAGGGAGGTTGTAGACCTTTTTTTTAATGCTAAAATGGCATGCAAAAGACACTAAATCATGCAAGCAACACTTGCACAACATGTTAAAAAAACAAAAGCATCAAAACTAATAAAGAGCATTACACTAGAGGCATGCAATATCAAGCTTAAATGACCAAACCAGCTCTGGATAGGGCTTAAACATGCCAAATCAATAGCGAAAACATGCTAGGATTAAAGCATAAGAGGAAAGAAAAACATGCGCACATGATAGCTCGCAAACAAGGAACAAAGCACAACTCTCAAAAAGCAATGAAAGAGTGAGGTATGTGAGAGTGTGACAGAGATATATACGTACTGAAATCACATGCTAAATGATGCTACAACATGCAACCATCTCATACAAAACATGTTAGAGGCCTCAAAACACAGAGCTAATGAAGACCATTTGCACTATAGCTATACAAAGCATGAATCATATGATCAAGACCACCCAAAACAGAGTTAAATCATGGCAAATCAGTAGCTAAAACATTCTGCTATTAAGTCACAAAAAGGTAGAAAAACATGCTCACATGTAGGCCATTTACACCTACAAACAAGACACAATGAGGGAAGGACACCCCCTCCTATTTTGGACCTCAAAACATGGTTTTTACCACTAGAAAACCTCTAAATTTCAGTGGTTAGAGAGGCCAAAAAGTTTGATTTAAAACAACTTTGAAAGATGGCACAACACTTTAGCAAGCAAGCTAGAAAAATGGTGGACCACCCCTAACTCCAAAAGGGCTTAAACCACCATTTTTAAACCTTAAAAACAGAGGTTTTTGTAGTTGAAAACCAGGCCAAAAACAATTTGCAAAGGTGGCAAAACAAGTGTACAAAGAGCTCAAATGAGGTAAGTCTTATACCTTTGAAGCACAACACTTAAACAGCCACTTTCTTAGGCTCAAATGACCTTCCAATAGCCCAAAATAAGTACCAAGGGACGTCAGTCCAAAGATATGCAACTTTGATCAAGGATGTCTAGACAAAGGAGAAGTGTATCTCTACTTCTATGCAAAAAAGGGCAAGAGAGAGAGAAGTCTAGAGAGAGAGAATTATATATATAGAGAGAGAGAGGGAGAGAGAGAGAGATTTTAGAGAGAGAGGCTCCCAAACTTTCTAACCTTCCAAAATGAGAGATATGGCCTCCATATATAGCAAAATACAAGCCTTGGGTCGAAATATCTAAATACAGTACAACTGGCACAGTGTAGAACAGCTGGAGGAGAAATATTTGCAAATTTTGAGCTTTCTGGACATTTGTGGCCGACCGGCCACTTTTTGTGGTCAACAAGAACCCATTTTGGACGACATATGGCCGACAAAGGCCATTTGTGGCCGACACATGGCCGACAAGCTTCACTAGTGGCTAGAAAGCAAAGACTAGTTTCTGGCCCCGACTTCAATTAGGCATATATCCTTCATCTGGACTCCTTTGCAGGTCATTTTTGTTTCTAAATTGAAGCCCTAGAAGTCTTCTTTCCAATGGTGGTAGCCTCACATCAAAATTCCAAGTGTGCTAAGTGATATCCCTCTTTTAGTGAAGACTGCTTAGTTTCGGTCCAACTAGATTGATTCCTAACTTCAACCAACCATATCTCCCTCATCTAAACTCGGCTTTAGGAGATTCTTGAATGTAAAATGAAGCCCTGGAAGTCCAATTTCCAACGATGGTGGCCTCATTTCTGAAATCCAAGTGTACAAACGGATTGGTCTGATTTAGCGAGGGCTACTCGACTCTCTCTTTTAACGGTTCATGCCCAACTTCTTCCCCAACTAGGTTTCTTCCCTCTCCTCCAATTTTCTTCAACTCCAAACCTCTAAACAAGATGTTTTAAATATTTTTTTCAAAGAGTTCACCTCTCTTTCATTCATTTCTACTTTGTCCTTGCCCGGTTTACCGAAAAGCGCAACATTTGATGAAATACGAGCCTAAGAACATCGTAGGAACTTTGTTTCAAAAATATTTTGAAAGAGGGGGTTTTAAGGTCTAAAATCTTTGGTCAAAATAGTTTTAGTCAAAAAATGGGGTGTAAGGTTACGATTTGACTCTCTCATTGCCGAAGAAATCGAACATTTGCACTGCACACCTTTCATCACCAAGTAAGCAATCAGTAGTGCCCAAGTGTTAAGGGTGGTCAAAAATAGGGTGTCTACAGTTGTCCCTCTTTGACAGAACTCAGAGTCATAAAATGATGTAAGTGAATGTCAAAGTCCAGAGACGACCCATTTTTGACAAGGCCAAAGACTTGGACAAATAAACAAAATGTAAATTCAGTTGGTTGAACCCGAGGGTTGCCTATGTATCCCTTTGCAAGGAATCAAACCAGCGTAGTTCAAGGGCAGAATGCAAAATGATACCCAATATAACAAAACAATACAGACGATGTGCAATGCAACAAAACAATGCACATGATATACAATGTAATTGAATTATCAAACCATAAGAAGTGCAAAACCACACAAATATCATAAAGAGATGGAAATGCAAAATCAAACTACGTTTAACATAGAAAAGGTGTCGAAACCCTCAAACCACAATTCTCTTATGGGATGTTTGTTTGGGCGGACTGGATTAGCATTCCCATGACTAATAGTCCTAGGACTACGAATCCGTTGGATTATGTATCCTATCTTAACTAATAGTCAAGTTTAAAATAATTAGTCTGTACTTCAATTGTTTAACCAAATATCGGATTAATAATTTTATTGGACTATTAGTCCAATCCCAAGCTCATGTCCACCCAAACAAACATGGCCTTAGTGGAGTAGGTGTGTGCACATGCAGAACTATGTGTTTCACAACAAGAATAAAAGCAATTGGGTGGCATGATGTAAGTGAGGAATGATCTGCTGAGGAAATATAGTGATCCTAAATACTGTATGCAACAAAACAAAGTACAATGCAATAGATACAATGGATGCAGTGAATAAGGCGCAAGCCGAACCACATCTTGCTTAGAAAAGGTATGAACACAAAACAAGCCATGTCTAACGCAGAAAAGGTGCCGACACCCTCAGACCACAATTTTCTTAGTGGAATAGGCGTGTACACATTATCATAGAACCATGCTTCAACGAAGGAAATGTATGAGCACATACCAGACTAAGCTTAACATAGAAAGGATGCAGGCGATAAAATGGATAATGCAGTAAATGCATGTGATAAATGCTATATGCAATGCAATAGACATAATAGATGATGTAGTAGCTAGGAAGTGAAGGCACCTTACAGGGGCAATTGGCAATGACTCACCTCATGCTGCTGGGGATCTTCCTCTTCTGCATCTAGCGTTTCCAAACCATAGGTACTACTTTTCTTCTTGGCTATGTTCGCAACTTTCCCTATTCTCCAACAGGATGACAGACTAGGTTGGCTCAGTATCCATAATCGAGACACATACACGCTACCTCAACCTATGGGGCTGCCATACAGATTTCAAGTCGAAGATACACTCCTAGGTATTTAAACCAGACTTTTGTCTCGAAAATCCCAAACCTTTGCGTTCTAGGCATCGGCCAGTCGAACTCTAGTTTCCACCGTCTCAGTTGATCTCCTAGGAACTCACCGCAAACACAGGCAGGTAGCTATACCAAACCACCGGAAGTCATTCGGGCACGACAAACACCAAAGGAATTGCACCTTAAGAGAATTTAAGGTCTCCTAGACCAAGTGAGTGCATAAGACAATGCGATATAAAGATACAAGGTGCACAAGACAGTGCGATGAGATGCACAAAATAGTGCAATGTAGAGTGAATGCACAAAATAGTGCCATATAGGTGTACAAGACAGTGCGATGCATAAGACAGTGCGATTGAATTGCAATGCACAAGACAGTGCGAATGATACAGAAATACAATGTGCACACGACAGTGCGATGTAAGTGAATGCACGAAACAGATATGAATGCACAAGACAGTGCAATATGCAAGGTGCACAAAACAGTGCGATACAGGTGCACAAAACAATATAATGCAGGTGCACAAGATAGTGCGATGCAAAAGGAATGCACAAAAACAAATATGAATGCACATGACAGTGCAATATACAAGGTGCACAAAACAATGCAATGCGCAAGAAAGCACGAGTGTAATGCACAAAAAAAAGTACGAATACGTCCAAACGGGCCTCACGCGAGTGGAGAAAGAGTGAATAAATGCACAAGAAAGCGCGAGTGTAAACTCAAATGCACAAGAAAGTGCGATGCGCAAGAAAGCACGAGTGTAAACTGCACAAAAAAGTGCGATGCGCAAGAAAGCACAAATGTAAAACTGCACAAGAAAGTGCGAATATGATACAAAGTATAAGTGCACGAGACAGCGCGAGTGGCACACAAACAAAGTGTAAGTGCACGAGACAGTGCGAGTGGCACACAACCACAAAGTGCACAAGACAGTGCGAGTGGCACACAACCACAAAGGTGGACAAGGCAATGCGAGTGGCACACAACCACAAGGTGCACAAGACAATGTGAGTGATATGAAATTGTGAAATAGATGCACTGAGTGAGATTATTGTGTGATAGACGCATGATGTTGATTGAAAGCATGTTCTATGCATGAAACAAGCATATTCTACGCAAGAGACAAAAGCATATTCTATGCAACACTAAAAGCATATTCTATGCATGAAACAAGAGCATATTCTATGCAATACTAAAAGCATATTCTATGCAAGAGACAAGCATATTCTATGTAAGATTGAAAGTATATTCTATGTAAGAGACAGGCATATTCTATGCAACATTGAAAGCATATTCTATGCATGAAACAAGAGCATATTCTATGCAATACTGAAAGCATATTCTAGGCAAGAATCATAAACGATGTGCGGCACGCATGCAACATAAGTGTATATGAAATGGCACATTCTATGCAATAAAAGAGCATCAAACATGTACTTTGGTGCCTCTAATTTACCTCTCAGAGGACTTTGCAATATGCTTAACTCAAAAAGGACACACCCTATTCATATTGGTGAGGGGTAACATCTGCATGTGAAAACCACGGGTACTATTTGGACTACCATTCTGACTTGAAGCAGACTTAAGCTTGGGGTCGAGATACACTCATACTCCAGAGAAAGATGAGGCATGAGAAAGTGCACCTGGAATGCAGCCTTGGAATTTGCCGAAGTTCAAACACACTAAGATGCTCCAAATTTTCCTTCTTTTCTTTTGCTTTGCAGTCTGAAACCCAAATAGCTTCAGATAGGTCCTGGTTTTATTGTTCTCACATGACCTGGGTTAAACCCTGCAGTTTTATAAAAGAACAAATCCTGTTTTCCACATATGTTGAGAATGGCACAGCACTCCTGGCAAAAAATGATTTTTCGAAATTGAGAGTGCGAATGAGTTTTTGACTAGGTATCAAGCCTACAACTAACCACAGTCAAAACGACTCAACAAAGAGAAAACGAAGGTAAAACAACCTAAACACAAATATTGAGACTCAAAACAAGAATCGAGACAAACAAAAACACACACACAACACTCAGATGTGTTACAAAGGCGAGAGACTTCTCAGTTCATGAGGAGCCTGTTTCTCCGGGTATTGTTTTCCACCTTTTCTCATCTGTGATCCTCACATCACTATGGCACTCAATCTCTAGTTTTCTGAAAAGCCCTTTTCTCACTTTTTCTCTCAGCGCACATCCTTTTATTCTTCAATCTCTTTTATTTTTAGTTTATCCCTCCCCGAGGTGGTTGATGGATAAACAAGAAGTTGTGGGCTCTTGCCCCTAGTATTCTACTAGATTTTCATTCTTCCGCTGACAACTAGTGAACTTTCCCACAAAGGGGTTGTGGTGCAATTGGAGCAAATCTACAACTCGCATCGGTTGACGATGCCCCTGGCTTAGCTTGATCAAGGTGAGTTACAACATGTCCCACCGGCCAGGCATACAATTGATTGGTCTCACACGTTGCATTTTCTACAACCCCATTCCGGGTCAGACGCCAATTTTGGTGTGATCGTCCGGATGAAGGAACCGAACATCCCACTCCAGTTCATTCTTCGCACTTAGCTTGATACCTCACCACTTGGAGGATGAGAGAGCTTTTGGCCTTTTGCTGTTAGCTTCGGTTATGCCCTTTTCTGGCGAATATGGTGCCCTTTCCAGCAAATATGGTACCCTTTCTGGCAAGTATGTTAACAGCAGGAAAAAGACAGAAAACCTAACTCAACTGTGCCCCTAGTTCATCATTTTGACCATTTTTTATTTTTTGGCTTTCGGCTAAAACAATTTTGACCAACATGAGAGTTAGATTAACATGCTTGTTCGATTTTCTGATTTGAAATCATGCAAGTCAGGTTGTGCGCACTGAAAATTTTCCTTTTTTTGGGTCCAAGAAATGGTCCAATTTTGGAAAAATGGAATAATTTTCAAGAGAAAACTAGTCAACCTTACTAAAAATTCTCAAAAACTATTTTTGCAAATGGCCACTACTCGACCAACATAGAATTTACTCTTGAGATGCACAACCATAGATCTAAGCAAAACAAATTAACTAACTACATTAATTAATTAATTATGAAGCCACTAATTAAACTAGTTAACTAAATGACAAATGACTAATTTAAAATAATTAACTTGTCTGGGAAGCGAAGGAGGCCCATGCATGCTCGGTTTCCACCTTAAGAACATCCACTGTTTGCTCCTGAAAGCCTCTGTTGCACAACCCTTGCACTATTTTCCTTCTCCGGATTAACTTTGCTATGCTTCACAAACACACTGCTCAAAATTCATTGGTGGCCGGCAAGCCAGAAGTGGTGGTCAGCCGACCACCAGCAAGGGGTTGTCGGCCAACAATGATGGCATGTTGGCCAGTAACAGTGGTCGGTCGGCCGGCCATTGGTGATGCACAATTCCATGCTTTAACAGAGAGCAAACAGGGCAAAGAGAGGGCATTCTCACAGATTGTTTGTATTTATAACCCCTCCTTATCATCAAAACATCTCAAATGAGTGATACACTTGGTCCTCAAACCATCAATTCAAGCAACTTCATTGCATGATGGCCAAAGAACCAAGACGTACAAGTTTAATTAATGCACAAACAAGACCAAAAACCTTCACCCTATCATACATGATCAAGGGCAATAATGATCTTAGAAAATTGGCACATTTCATCATTTTGAGTATGAAATGCCCCAATTTTCTTTGTGTTCAAATTAGCGTCCGATTTGAACACACCAAAACACAACCAAATGCTCACCTTGCACAATTTTGGTTTCCATTTTTATTTATTCATTTTAGCTTACCATTCCATTCTTTAACCAATTAAGTCTGTTAGTGAGAAGTCCTCTAAAGGGAAGGAAGTGTCAAACAAGGGTAGTTTAAGGCAAGAGAGAGGTATCATGCCGTTGATAATGAATCCCCAAAAGAGGGTAAAACCATTAAGCAATGAACCTCAATCTCAAGCTTAAACTATCCTATGGTTAAAACAACCCTCAAAGCAAACAAAGAGTGAAGAAATGGAGGCGGTTGCAGAGACTATGCTTGTTGAAAATAAGTGAGAAAAACACTAAAACAATGCAATCAACTCAAACAAGTGGTGTCTAAAGACCTAGAACACCAATCTTGTGAGGACACTTACACTAGAAGCATGCAAAACAAGACTTAAATGCAATAACCAGCCAAAAATAGAGTTAAAACAGTTTAAAATAGAGCCTAAAACATGCTGGAATTAAGCTACAAAAGGCTAAAAAAATTAGCTAACACGTAGATCTAACTAGGCTAGCAAAAGAGACACAAGGAATGGAGGCTAACCCCCTCAAATTTGGATTTCAAAACATGATTTTCACAACTGAAAATACTTTGAAATTCAGTATTCAAAATCCCAAAAAAAAAAGATGGTTTGAAGGTAGGAAACAAAGGCAGAAAGGCCTTACAAAAAAGAAATAAAGAATGGTGAGTCACACCCTAACCTTAAATGACCTAAAATCACCAATTTCAGTCCACAAAAATAGAGTTTTTTACAGCCCAAAATCAGTAGGAAAAGATAGAAAAACAAGTAAGCAAAACAAGTTAAAAGAGCAACTGTTATGCCTCGTGAAGCAAACATCAACTTTAGGCAACAATTCAAGCCAAAACCACCTTTTAGAGCTTCAAGAAGGCTTCAAGGAACCTCAGCTCAAAAATGATCAACTTTGGTTAAGGAGGTATAGGCAAAAGTGTGGTGTATATAGGCTAATATGCACAAATTTGCAAGAGAGAGCGAGAGAGAGAGAGAGAGAGAGAAATGTAGAGAGAGAAAGAGAGAGATTTTTGCTCCAAAATTTCTAACCTTCAAAAATGGGGGAGGAGACCCCATATATATAGAAAAAAAACATGCATTTGGATGAGATAAATCCCTCCATACACGTGTATGGAGGGGGTGAAAGGGAGATGAGACCAATTGTGGTAACAGCTGGAACAGCTGTCAATAAAATATCTGCAAAAAAGACACTGGTGGCCGGTAGCCTCAATTGGTGGCCGGCAACCACCAGGGGTTGCAGGCTTGAAGGTTTTGGTCCAAAACAGGGCACAAAATGGATGGGGTTTAAAGGCTCGAAGACAGAGTATTCCGCCGAGGACTTCGAGTACTAAAACGAGCACATGCAATCATAATCATCGAGTGCACAAGTGATGATGTCCAAGTCTTGAGAACGGTCAAAAATGGGATGTCTACAGTAATTTAGAAGACGATTAGCTAAAGTATTGATCAATAAAATCATAGCTCGAATTTGTTTTTTGTTGAAACTTTTATGTTTGTGAGATTTTTGGTAGAAAGGTAGACATTGTTAGGCCGATGTGATGTTTCAAAAAGAAACTGAAAGTTTAACTTAGGCTTGTCAAGACAGCTATTCTAAGTTAAAGAAATGTGTCAACAAGAAACAAGACACAACCAGCTATGACTTTACCAAGGGGTAATAACATCGGATAGCCAACCTGGTTAGTTTGTGACGAAAAGCTAATGCAGTTAGTGATCATAGCCTAAGTGTTACGCATTTGACCCGTTGACTTACGTTTTATTAGTCCATTAATTTGTATTATTTTATAATTTTGTGTGATTTTATATATTTGTACATATTTTAAGGGTTTGTACATAAATTAGTATAATAATATATTTTAGATACTTTATATTATATTATATTATATTATACAAAATAATAAAATTAAAAAAAAAGACAAAAAAACAAAACAAAACAAAACAAAATAAAGGAGAAGCAACGAAAGTCAAGCAAGAAGATAGAAAAAAAAAAAAAAAAAAGGAAAAAGGGGAGCTCAATGGAGCAGAGGGCTTCAGCCAGTTGGATGAAACAAAGAAAAATAAAAGGAAAAGGAAAGGCTAACTACATTAATTAATTAATTATGAAGCCACTAATTAAACTAGTTAACTAAATGACAAATGACTAATTTAAAATAATTAACTTATCCGAGAAGCGAAGGAGACCCATGCATGCTCGGTTTCCACCTGAAGAACATCCACTGTTTGCTCCTGAAAGCCTCTGTTGCACAACCCTTGCACTATTTTCCTTCTCCAGATCAACTTTGCTATGCTTCACAAACACACTGCTCAAAATTCATTGGTGGCCGGCAAGCCAGAAGTGGTGGCCGGCCGGCCACCAGCAAGGGGTTGTCAGCCAACAATGATGGCCTGTTGGCCAGTAACAGTGGTCGGCCGGCCGGCCATTGGTGATGCACAATTCCATGCTTTAACAAAGAGCAAACAGGGCAAAGAGAGGGCATTCTCACAGATTGTTTGTATTGTATAACCCCTCCTTATCATCAAAACATCTCAAATGAGTGATACACTTGGTCCTCAAACCATCAATTCAAGCAACTTCATTGCATGATGGCCAAAGAACCAAGACGTACAAGTTCAATTAATGCACAAACAAGACCAAAAACCTTCACCCTATCATACATGATCAAGGGCAATAATGACCTTAGAAAATTGGCACATTTCATCATTTTAAGTATGAAATGCCCCAATTTTCTTTGTGTTCAAATTAGTGTCTGAGTTGAACACACCAAAACACAACCAAATGCTCACCTTGCACAATTTTCATTTCCATTTTTATTTACTCATTTTAGCTTACCATTCCATTCTTTAACCAATTAAGTCTGTTAGTCAGAAGCCCTCTAAAGGGAAGGAAGTGTCAAACAATGGTAGTTTAAGGCAAGAGAGAGGTATCATGCCGTTGATAATGAATCCCCAAAAGAAGGTTAAACCATTAAGCAATGAACCTCAATCTCAAGCTTAAACTATCCTAAGGTTAAAACAACCCTCAAAGCAAACAAAGAGTGAAGAAATGGAGGCGGTTGCAGAGACTATGCTTGCTGAAAATAAGTGAGAAAAACACTAAAGCAATGCAATCAATTCAAACAAGTGGTGTCTAAAGACCTAAAATACCAATCTTGTGAGGACACTTACACTAGAAGCATGCAAAACAAGACTTAAATGCAATAACCAGCCAAAAATAGAGTTAAAACAGTTTAAAATAGAGCCTAAAACATGCTGGAATTAAGCTACAAAAGGCTAAAAAAATTAGCTAACACGTAGATCTAACTAGGCTAGCAAAAGAGACACAAGGAAGGGAGGCTAACCCCCCCAAATTTGGACTTCAAAACATGATTTTCACAACTGAAAATACTTTGAAATTCAGTATTCAAAATCCCAATAAAAAAGATGGTTTGAAGGTGGGAAACAAAGGCAGAAAGGCCTTACAAACAAGGAATAAAGAAGGGTGATTCACACCTTAAATGACCTAAAACCACCAATTTTAGCCCACAAAAATAGAGTTTTTTACAACCCAAAATCAGTAGGAAAAGATAGAAAAACAAGTAAGCAAAACAAGTTAAAAGAGCAAGTGTTATACCTCTTGAAGCAAACATCAACTTTAGGCAACAATTCAAGCCAAAACCACCTTTTAGAGCTCCAAGAAGGCTTCAAGGAACCTCAGCTCAAAAATGATGAACTTTGGTTAAGGAGGTATAAGCAAAAGTGTGGTGTATATAGGCTAATATGCACAAATTTGCAAGAGAGAGCGAGAGAGAGAGAGAGAGAGAGAGAGAGAGAGAGAGAAATGTAGAGAAAGAGAAAGAGAGAGATTTTTGCTCTAAAATTTCTAACCTTCAAAAATGGGAGAGGAGACCCCATATATGTAGAAAAAAAACATGCATTTGGGTGAGATAAATCCCTCCATACAAGTGTAGGGAGATGAGGCCAATTGTGGTAACAGCTGGAACAGCTGTCAATAAAATATCTACAAAAAAGACACCGGTGGCCGGCAACCACCAGGGGTTGCAGGCTTGAAGGTTTTGGTCCAAAACAGGGTACAAAATGGATGGGGTTTAAAGGCTCGAAGACAGAGTATTCCGCCGATGACTTCGGGTACTAAAACGAGCACATGCAATCATAATCATCGAGTGCACAAGTGATGACGCCCAAGTCTTGAGAACGATCAAAAATGGGATGTCTACAGTAATTTAGAAGATGATTAGCTAAAGTATTGATCAATAAAATCTTAGCTCGAATTTGTTTTTTGTTGAAACTTTTATGTTTGTGAGATTTTTGGTAGAAAGGTAGACATTGTTAGGCCGATGTGATGTTTCAAAAACAAACTGAAAGTTTAACTTAGGCTTGTCAAGACAACTATTCTAAGTTAAAGAGATGTGTCAACAAGAAACAAGACGCAACCAGCTATGACTTTACCAAGGGGTAATAACATTGGACAGCCAACCTGGTTAGTTTGTGACGAAAAGCTAATGTAGTTAGTGATCATAGCCTAAATGTTACACATTTGACCCGTTGACTTACGTTTTATTAGTCCATTAATTTGTGTTATTTTATAATTTTGTGTGATTTTATATATTTGTACATATTTTAAGGGTTTGTACATAAATTAGTATAATAATATATTTTAGATACTTTTTATTATATTATATTATACAAAATAATAAAATTTTAAAAAAGACAAAAAAACAAACAAAACAAAACAAAAACAAAACAAAATAAAGGAGAAGCAACGAAAGTCAAGAAAGAAGATAGAAGAGAGAAAAGAAAGGGGAAAAAAAAGAAAAAAAAAAAAGGAGAAAGGGGAGCTCAATGGAGCAGAGGGCTTCAGCCAGTTGGATGAAACAAAGAAAAATAAAAAGAAAGGGAAAATGGGAGAGGTTATTTTATAAATATTAGAGTGTGAAATAATTTTTCTGTCTTAGGATAGAGATGAAACACTTACCAAATAATTGGGGTAAGTTGTATTTAATCTTTTTAGTTTTGATTTGATTTGGATGCAGTTGTATAACTTTTTGATATTTTTGTGCAATAAATGTTTTTTTTCAAATCATGTTATACAATTGTTTTCACTGCTGTATATTAGAATTGTTAGACGAGTCATACCTAATAAAATGGGTCGTGCATCAACTATAGTTTAGGTTAATGTAGTGGTGACAGTCCGTGCTAAGCGAAGATCACTTGTGGCTTTCTAATTTTGATATACAAATCCTCTTGACAATGTATTTCTGATCAACTTACATCATAGTACCCAAATAAATGATTTTCTAAAAGACTGAGTACATTTACTCCCAATTATGAGGTTAGTGGTAGACTCAAAATCCTAAGATATTTATTATATTTTGTTTATTTAATTGCTTAATTAATTAGTTTAATTTTTGCTCCAAATATTTGCAAACAAATCTAAATTTCTAAATTAAATTATTCATCTTTAGTCCATATGGATCAACACCTGGTCTTAACCATTATATTTTGGAATAGTAGTTATTACTTAGTTATAAATAAAATAATTTCATATGCAAACGACCATTTCAATTTTTGGTACTGTTGCCAGAGACTAAAAGTATAATTATTTAAATTAGAGATTTATTTATAAAACAAAAATAAAATAAAATAAAAAATTGAGTTTAATTTCTTTCTGTAGGAGAAATATTACTGAGCACTTTATAATATATTAACATATAAACTATCTAAAATACAAGCACTAAAATATATACAACACATAATATTATATAAAAGTATAAAATAATATAAATTAATAGACTAACAAATTATATTCTAGCAAGTCAAATATGTAACATTTAGACTGTGATCACACCCCCCTCAACTTACATTTTGCTAGTTCTCGAGAAAAAACAAATTAAAAATAAAATAAAATAGAATCTATCTATGTCATTTTTATAGGGAATACAATTGCATTTAGCATATGCAACTAACCTTTGAATCCCAAGGTTACTCCTAGTGGACAAGTTGTAATAGTTAATATATCCACAAAATTCAATTTTTTTTTTCAACACATTTTTAAAATTAAAAAAAAATATTCACAAAGATAATTGTTAATTTTAATATATTAGCAAAATAATTATCAAAGTTGAGAATACTAGCAATTAGTAAAATTAATTTATCTACCTCTATATTCAATGTATGTGTAAATTATAGCCAACAAAAATAGTATGTAATCTCTCAATGGAAAAAGACTCTAGTTCTATCAGAAGCATGTTTCGACTCAAATCTCACAGATATTGCACTCAACAAATGAATCACTAGATATGGTTCAAATTTGTGTACTCTCAACATATGCGAGTGAAATTAATATAAACAAATCAAAATATCTCGCATATAAGTGATGAAATACGTTAGCATGAAAAAACACCGTCTCTTCAGAGAATATTAAATGCTGAAAAAGAAAATTACACTAACACCTCTATCCATCATGTCTGTATCTAAATTTTACCAATTATGTGATCAAATATGAATTTTATTGGGTTAGCCAAACAGGGTTAGGGATAGGTAAGAAATTGAGTAAAAATCAGTATCTCCTTTTTGAGTGTAAGAGAACAGTCAAAATTATTATTTCATATTTTTGACATTCTCGTTCTTCAACAACATGTACCAACATAGACTTCTTTCCATAATTTTAATTGTCATTCTTTTTCTTTTTTTTCTTTTTTTAAATTATATATATATATATATATATTTTTCTTCTCTATATATATATTTTTTTTTCTTCTCTATCCTCTTCCTTATCAATTCCTCCATTCTTTCTCTCTTGAAGACAGTGGCCAGTTATCACCCGGGGGTTTATTGAATGAAAGGTTTGGTATGTAAACTCAAATTTGTTTCTAAGGATTTTTTAGTGTAGAGAAAGAATGTTAAAGTTCAAAAGAAAAAAATATATATACAAAACAAAAATTCTTGGTAGCTCGAAAAGAAGGGGCTCAAATGGCCTGAATGGGTGCTGGTCGGACGTCCGCCCGGACGACCAGGTGAAAACTTGTCTACCATGGTTGTCACCTTTGTCGACTGCGACTGTCAGCCTTCTTGCTGGACGACCGACCAGACGACCAGCCGAACGTCCACCCGAACGATTGGCAAGATGAATTTCGAGCCATTTGAGCCAACCTCCTTTTCGGGCTACCAAGCATTGCTCTATACAAAAATGGCCTAAAACATTTCCCAAATTTTGGCACAAATTTTCAACTTTTATGATTTTTGGAGGGTGTAAATGCAAAATGATTTTTCGACATTCAACCAAAATAAAAAATATGAGATTGAACAACGAAGTAATGCATTTCCAAATCAATAGTTTAGAGTAATTTAATAACCCTCAAAAAAAAAATAATAATAAGCTCAAAATCTCACACGGGTTATAATCTTCACATTAATCATCAAGATGTTCGAGTCTGAGTCAAAAAATTAATCAAAGATATTTAAGTGGCTATATGCATGTGCAGATCATCCGAATATGAGATAAAAAAAATTATTGGTAATGAAAAGATAGTATAATAAACTAAGATATAATTAAAATGACAAGGCAATAAAATTAACAATTAATCACAAAACTTTTTTTTTCCCCCCATAAACAAAAATATTTTTTTAATAAAAACAAAACCACACACAACGGCACAGACAAAGAAGAAAAAAACAAAATGTTATTAGTTTTTTAAACACAACCCCGCGTGCGCACGCGCGTGCACACAAGCCCCCGCGCGCGCGCGCACACATACACATACACATATTGTTTCTTCTTTTTTTTTCGTTTTTTTTTTTGAAATGTTTTTTCAAAAACAATTGAAAATAAAAATAAAACTAAAACACAAAATAAACCCTTTCCCTCAACTTAAATGACATTGTCCCCAATGGCACATAGTAAAAAGGACTGACAAGAACAGTGAATGGGAAGGAAAACACAACAAATAAAAATTAGTCTTTTTTCGTCAGATTCCAAGACATATTAGGGCTGAAAATTTATTCTCCTTTACGTAACCCGTCTCAAACCAAATTTCTTTGGCCTTATTCAGCGGTTCTCTTAAAAGGTAAACTCATTTAAATCATTGAAATGGGAAATACAATGTGCCTTGGTCGGGACACATTACTTAAAAAGATTTGTGTTTTAAAATCAGAAAGTCACGAATCCCACTTAGCGCAGATCGTCACCACTAAATTAAACTAAACTAATGTTGATACACAACTCATCTTACTAGGTATGACTCGTCTAATAATTTTAATTCACAAGAATAAAAATCATTTGTATAACATCCATTCATGACTAGTGAACACATAAGTTGATAAAACAATATTTGCAAATAGAGGCTTTCGGGAGGAAACAATGGATGTTCTTTGGGTGGAAACCGAGCATGCATGGGCCTCCTTCGCTTCCCGGACAAGTTAATTATTTTAAATTAGTCATTTGTCATTTAGTTAACTAGTTTAATTAGTGGTTTCATAATTAATTAATTAATGTAGTTAGTTAATTAGTTTTGCATTGTACTTATTTAATTAGTTTTGCATGCACAACCTCACTAAAAAATTATTGTTGAATTATTTTTGTTGAAGCCACTATTACTCGAAAAGCAAAAGATGTGATTGTTGGTTGGAAAAGAATTTTGAAATAAGTCATGGGGAATAAATATATTAGTTGAATGATTTATCCATATAGTTAAAAAAACACATCAAAGTTTTAAGATTTGGTTATCCCAATTGGCTAGCGTCAATGTCTATTAACTCCGTCTCATATGTGATGTCATAATTTGAACTTTGAGGGTGAATCAATAGTTTGAGCTGGCATAAATAGTTGAGTGAGATCACCCTTTATTAATCAATGAGAAATTTTATATTGTGGTTAAAGAAATTATATGATTTCAGTCATTGAGAGGTAAAAGAAGACTACTTAATTTTGTTTATAATATTTTGTTTCGGTGATACCATCTTACTATTAGAATCAATATTTTTTTTCATATGATGGCTAGCAGAAGGCAGAGGAAAAATATGCTTGATTCTGTGACAGTGAATGGGTCTTTGGTGGTTCGGCCAGGTTTGATTAAATAGGCAGTGGTGAATTTTTTTGAGAAGCTATTTTTAGAGGAGTAGGAGAACATACCTATATTAGTTGGTGTACGTACTAAAATAAGTGAACAAGCAGCAACTATGTTAGAATCAGACTTTACAGAGGAAGAAATCTGGGATGCTGTGAAGGAGTGTGATGGGAATAAGGCCGCTGGGCCTAATGGGTTCAATCTAGCTTGTTTCCAAAGGTGTTGGTCTGTAATGAAGGATGAGGTTATTTAGGTGTTAAAGGAATTCCACTTAAATGGGAAGCTGGCTAAAGGTATTAATAGTTCATCCATTCACTCATTCCAAAGAAGGATTGTCCCACTAGGTTGTCTAACTTTAGGCTTACAAGTTTGGTAAATTCAGTGTATAAAATTCTTGCTAAGGTTTTATTTAGACGATTACGGCAGGTTCTTTCTCAGATTATCAGTGAAGCGCAATCGGGGTTTTTGAGTGGTTGATGTATATTTGATGGAATCTTAATAGCTAATGAGGTGGTACATTGGTGGAAGAAGACCAAGAAGACAGGAATTGTTCTTAAATTAGATTTTGAAAAGGCATATGATTCAGTGAATTGGGGGTTCTTGTGTACCATGATGTCCAGTTTTGGTTTTTGTGACAAGTGGGTGGGTTAGATAAGTCATGTATATCATCAACAAGAGTCTCCATGTTAGTTAATGGGTCCCCAACTTCAGAATTTTTTCCTTACAAAGGTCTGAGGCAAGGTGATCCTCTATCACCTTTTCTCTTCAACTTAGTGGCTGAGGGTCTGAACATTCTATTGGAAAGAGCAAAAGAGATAGAACTGATCAAAGGAGCTGCTGTGGGTCATGGTGACTTGAAGGTGTCTCATCTTTAGTTCGTGGATCATATGATTATTTTTTGTGAGGTGAGTTGGGAGGGAATCCTTAGTATGAAGAGAATTTTGAGATGTTTTGAAATAATGTCTAGGCTCAAGATTAATTTTCACAAAAGTAAAGTCTGTGGAATTTGTGTTGAAGATGAATTGGTACAGGCCTTTGCCAAAAAGCTAAATTGTTTAACTCAGAAATTGCCATTGAATTATTTAGGTTAACCTCTACGTGCAAATCCTAGGTGTAAGAGAATGTGGCAGCCAGTAGTTGACAAGTTCAAGAAGAAACTAGCTTTATGGAAAAGGCAATGCTTATCATTTGCAAGTAGATTGACCTTGATC
Source organism: Camellia sinensis (assembly GCF_004153795.1). Classification (NCBI taxonomy): domain Eukaryota; kingdom Viridiplantae; phylum Streptophyta; class Magnoliopsida; order Ericales; family Theaceae; genus Camellia; species Camellia sinensis. The sequence continues at coordinate 339,243 of NW_021025624.1, read as the reverse complement.
AAGTTCGTATTATCTAGACTGCCTGTGTATTTTCTATCTTTATTTTAAATGCCTGTGAGCATTGCTAATTAGTTAGATAGAATTCAGTCTACTTTTCTTTGGGGTGGTGATGAGGTGAAGAGAAAAGTGCATCTTGTTAATTGAAAATAGGTGTCTAAAAATAAGTGCCAAGGTGGGCTTGGTGTGAGGAAGCTTAGTGAGTTCAATGAGTGCTTGTTGATCAAATGGTGGTGGAAATATGGTTTAGAAGATAAGGCCTTATGGAAAAAAGTGTTGTGTAGCAAGTATGGTTAGTGTGGAGGCAGGTGGAGTCCATTGGCAGTGGAGTTAGGGGGGGTTTCTGTTTTGTGGAACGATATTTTGGTCTTAGCTACATGTAATCCTTTTTTGAGAAAGTTCTTCTTCTCTAATTTTAAGATTGTGATTGGGAATGGCATTAGGACAAAATTTTGGGGTGGATGTGTGGTGCAATAATCAGAGCCTATCACTTGTTTTCCCTAGACTTTTTTCCTTATCAGTTCATAAAGATGGTTTAGTGTTTGATTTTTTGCAAAGGAAAAATGAGGGCGATGACTGGAACCTCTTGTTTAGAAGACAACTTTTTGCTTGGGAAGAGGAGGATCTATCTAACTTGTATGAGTACCTTCAAGTTGTACCCAGTTTGAGGAGTCATGTGGAGGATCAGTGCACTTGGCTGGCTAATCCATCTGATGCCTTTTCGGTAGCCTCTGTGTGGAATTGGATGGCTTCGCGTAAAGGGTGTAATCTCAGATTTGTAATGAATATCTAGAAGAATATTGCTCCCCCTAAGGTACAATTCATGACATGGTTAGCTTGGAGAGATAGGATGAAGTCTAATGCTTTTACGCAAAGGGTTAGGGTGCTCAAGCCTAATGCAAGCATTGTTTGTGTTTTTTGCAAGACAGAGGTGGAGACACAGAATCATGTTTTGCTGCATTGTAGTAGTATTTGTAAAGTGTGGTCTAGGATTGTTGATTGATAGGGTTTGTGTAATACTCATGTTCCGTAATATGTTAATTGGTCCTTAACATGATGTGATTATGTATTTTGATATGATTTTGTGTTCCATTATATGAAAATATGTGGTTTTGAAGTTCTATCTGTTCACCGTAGGAATATCTGTTGAATAATCTGCCTTGGGAATTAAATTGAGGGCCCTATCGGCCGCAAAACCCAAAATTGACTATGCCTTTGTGATTAGCGTAATTTTTAGAGCCTATGGTGAAATTTAATTAGAAATTGATTCTGGTCAGATTAAATTGATTCATTCAATGGCATTGTGCTCAAATTGTTTAATATTCTTAAATTGGGACTTAGTGGGATTTGTTAGATAGGAGCATTACACCTCAATTCCCTTATTTCTTGTATTTTGACTGGCCTTGGACTCAAAACCAGAGGAAGGGCCGGTTATAGAGAGAGAAAGGGAGAGACTTGTGTAATTTGGGCTCAAGACTTGGGAATTTGAAGATTAAGCTCAAGATTTGGCTAGAACTTGGGTGTTTAAGGCTCCTAGGTGAGTAATTATTCCTTGAATCATGGATTCTTGTTTGCTATTTGTAAATTCAGAGTTGAACAAGGAGAAAGAGCATGAGTTAGGTTAATTTTGTTGAATTGAAGCTTAATATGTGCATGCATGTAAGAAATTACCTTGAAATTGCATGTTTCAGCACAAATATGTATAATCCATGTGAAATGTTAAAGGAAACTCATGTTTTGACCACCTCTTCATCAAATGAGTTGAGAATGGTGAGCATCTCCCACATGCATGTACAAATTATGGGAGAGTAAGTCTTGAATGTTTGAATTTGAGCATGTTAGTGATGAGTTTGACATTTTTTGGGGCATACATGTGAATTATTTGTGAATTGAGCTTCATTGGGTTGTGATTTAAGGTTTACATCATGTTAGTATAATTATATTTGAGATTTGAGCCATAACATGCATGTTTTTTTGGTTGAAAATCGAATTAGAGCTCAAGAACACAACCTGGAATTTCTAGAATTTTGACGTCCGCTCGAGCGGGGGAAGTGCCGCTCGAGCGGAGAATTCGAGCTCCCAGCATTTTTGACAGACATGGTGCCCGCTCAAGCGAGAAAGTTTACGCTCGAGCGGGAAGCTATGTAGACAGGCAGTCCGCTCGAGCGGGGAAGTTTACGCTCGAGCGGGGAGCTATGTAGACAGGCGGTCCGCTCGAGCTGGAATAGAAGGCAACCAGTACTTTCGCAGACTTAAGCGTCCGCTCGAGCGGGGAAGTCCACGCTCGAGCGGGGACCCTATTTTCTGAAATTCTGTTTTTGCACTTTGTGTTCTGTTTCCCGTTCTCTTTCACTTGCAAGCACTCTTAGGCATATGTTAAGCATTGTAAATGAGTTAATGAGATAATAATAAAGCCTAAAGAGGAATATGTGAATTAAAGAACGGATTGAGCTGTTAGTGACCCCTTTTGTGTTCATGAAATGTGTAGGGTCAAAGCTCCAGGGCAAATCCAAAGCCGATCACTGTGAGTAATATGTGACCCTTTTGTGCTCATGAAATGTGTAGGGTCAAGTTCCAGGGCAAATTCACAAACCGTTCACGGTGAGTAATATCGATATCTGAATGCTTGTGAATGTCCAATTGTTTACTCCCTTTTAAGCTTTATGAATTGCTGATTGGGGTTGTGGGATTGTGGACGTAAGTCTGATATGAATGCATGAATGGACCCAAGGTCGTTTCGATAAGCATGAATGGACCAAAGGTCGTTTCGATAAGCATGAATGGACCCAAGGTCGTTTCGATAAGCATGAATGGACCCGGTTGTTTTGACATAAATGAATGGGCCGAAGGCTGTTTTGACGTAAACGAATGGACCGAAGGTCGTTTTGATAGAAATAAATAGACCTAAGGTCGTTTTCACATAAATGAGTGGGCCGAAGGCCGTTTTGACACGAATGTATGGGTCGAAGGCCGTTTTGACGTAAACGAATGGACCGAAGGTCGTTTTGACAGAAATAAATGGACCGAAGGTCGTTTTGATAGAAATGAGTGGACCGAAGGTCGTTTGGACATGTAAGAATGGACCTAAGGTCCTTTTGACATGAATGAGTGGACCGAAGGCCGTTTTGACACGAATGTATGGGCTGAAGGCCGTTTTGATGTAAACGAATAGGCCGAAGGCCATTTTGACAGAAATGAATGGGCCGAAGGCTGTTTTGACATAAATGAATGGGCCGAAGGCCGTTTTAACATGAATGGAAGTCTGAATGGACCAAAGGCCAGAATGTTTGGAACTACAGTCACTTGATTTGAATTTCGTATAGTTTTATATATCTGTTAAATAGAAATATGAATTGGGCCCAAGGCCGTTTAGAACATGTTGTTCTACATTGTTATGTAACTTCTGTATTTGATTTGATATTATTCACTGGGCTTTCGCTCACGCTCATTCATGTGTTTTGTAGGTGAGCCAAGAGAAGTCCAGACCTAGCCTCAGTGAAGTCTGTATGGAACAACTAAGGTTTTGAGAGAGTCAGCCCTTGTGTCTCACGCACGAGACCCGTCTTCGCCCTTTTGTTATGTATTTATATTTTGTCAGGTTGGCGAAGTTTTGAATACGTCTGTATGTAGTTTTGCTTGGCTGACTTAGATTTGAATGATCCTGTCTGTACAGTACTTATGTTACTACACTTTCTGTTGTGAATTATTATCATATGTATGTCTTGAATGTTATGATGTGCACATAAGCACGGCTCTATGGACAAAGTTTTAAAATTGCTTCCGTTTGGCCCCTTTTACTCTGATGAGTTTTGTCTTATTTGGTTTGAAGCCGTAGGTAATCTCGTGATTACTGGCCGGTTATGGCCTTAACCCAGAGGGGCGGGTTCGGGTCGTGACAAGGTGATAGGCACTGCTCAATCTCAATTCAGTACCCAAAGCCTGTTACAAACTCTGCCAAAATCTTGATACAAACTTTGAGTCCCTGTCAGACACAATAGATACGGGCACTCTATGCAATCTCACAATTTCAGTCATATAGATATTGGCCAATTTATCAGCGTTATAAATAGTTTTGACAAGCAGAAAATTGGCAGACTTAGTTAAACGGTCAACTATAACCCAGATAGAGTCCATACCTCGAGAAGAACGAGACAATCCCACAATGAAGTCCATGGTAATGTGCTCCCATTTCTATTCCGATATTGGGAGTGGTTGTAGTAAACCAGCGGGTCGTTGATGCTCAGCTTTAACCTGTTGGCAATGTAGATATCTAGCCACAAAGTCTGCAATACTCTTTTTCATTCCAGGCCACCAAAAGTTCTGTTTCAAATTATGATACATCTTCGTGTTCCCCGAGTGCATGGCAAACTTATTGTTGTGAGCTTCGGTCATCACACGTTTTCTCAAGTCACCACAATCAGGTACACAAAGACGGTTTTGAAATTTCAGCACATTATTTTCAAATACAAACCCTGGCCTCGGCTTGGAATCAAGTTCTTCCATGATCTTTTTCATGTATTCGTCTTCAAGTTGCCTTTCTCGGATTTCTTCAATGATCGCAGGCTGAGCGGAGATAGCGACTAGTATTCCGTCCTGTTCCCGTATCACAATCTCGATTTCATTCCTTTCCAAATCACACAGCAGTTCTCTCTGGCTGGTAAGCAGGCATGATAAACTTCCCATTGATTTTCGGCTCAAAGCATCTGCCACGGTATTAGCTTTCCCTGGGTGATACAAAATTTGTAAGTCATAGTCCTTGATCAGTTCTAACCACCGCCTCTGTCTCATGTTCAATTCTTTTTGGGTGAAGAAGTATTTCAAG